>UZAN01047290.1:5656-23955 GCA_900618425.1 Echinostoma caproni
GGAAGTCGCTCACTTTGTCTTGTATTATTTAGCACATCGTGTTCGCGAATGTATATGTCCCGAATTGTAACTCACTTTGGTCTTAACAACACTCACAATCCAGTCTAACATGAAGCCAATTTATACAGATTCTTAGAAATGGAGACCTTTTCCGGGATGCCGCTCGTCGATTACTACCAGTCAGTGTGAATGCATCTTGACAACCTGAATTAGAAGTGATGTTGACAGCGGATATCAACTAGGACATATGCACAAATTGTGAATGTTCATGCTTAAGCGGCTTAAATGTACATGCGAGAGAGAATACATTGTCCAAAAAATGATGTACTATTCAATCGATCAGATTTCAATACGGTATTTATTAGGTAACCTTGAGTTCGCTTGTAATCATGGAAATTCGTCGTCTATGGTCTACGAATTAAATTGAGTTCATCATGCAGATTGATTCAATGCTTGACTGGTTGATTGATGGGTTGATTGATTGATTGATTGATTGATTGATTGATTGATTGATTGATTGATTGACTGGTTGCAGCTGACTAGATGAATGAATGAATGAATGATTAGTTACCCAGCTAAACCCTGCGCTCACTGTAACCTTTGTTTTAGGAACAAATAAACTAACAATGATGCTGTTATGAAAACTACGAGCTATGTATAATTGTTAGACTTTGGCATCGCATGGATGTGGAACTCTTGTAAATAGTAGATCACAGTTGTCAATGTCAAGTAAATATTTAGGAAGCATGTCATTTTGCCATCCGAAATACAGGTTTAGCCGATGATTTACCGGTATATAAAATCAAATACCGCGATGAAATAAATATTTTGGATTCAGCAGAGTTCCAGCAGCGAGAACAAAAATTATATACGAGTAGGGCTGTAGTTTCGACTAATTGTGATCTCTGATTGGGTCTCGTTACGGTTTACCTTGAGTAACTTCCTCAATAACGCACTGATCCTGCTAACGGAAAGATCAAAATGATAAATGGATGATTGTTGAACTTGCAAACGAGCGAAAAGTGACTTTCTTTTCTAACCTATTCGGTCATATATGGTTGTTATAGGTTAATTGTAAAAGAAGTAGACAACAACATTATGATAAAAGCCAAAAAGCAGGTACTAATAATCTGTTATGAAAGGTTGTTAATTAACACTGAGGTGGATGAGCTCTGCGTTAGTGTTTGAAAAAAATTGTGTGAAGTACAACAATCCCTTTTCCACTTTCCTTATGCTCTTTGTGCTGCTCACCAGAAGAAAGACCCTGTTTATAAAAGTGTTCCAAGCTTGTGATGCACGTATGCAATCGGTCCATTACAGAAATCTTGTTAGGAAAAGAACGTCACATGAAAACACTAGTCAGCGCTTTTTCATTGAATGACCGAAAGAATTGATCGCGCCATATTTTCTTTGTAGCATTGCATGCAAACCCAGTAGCCATTTTATTTTCTTTATTTTCTCCTGGGATGAAGGTAAACAAAAGCTGGGTTATTTTTACCTGGTACGATTTATTGTTATTCGCTGGGTTGGTAGTCTATTCTAAAGTACTTGTGATGTAGTTCGGAAATATAAGATTGATCGATCGTTTAAAGTCAAAACTATTGATTGGCTTTAACATGTGGCAGGAAAGCCTGAATTAACATATCTACTTACCGATGATCACTCGTTACCGATACTTGTGACCACAGATATGTAGCAGCAGTGCTCCATGCAAATACTACTTTCTACACAGAAGACTACTTGAAAACGGATTGTCTGCGATGGTGNGATAACGTCACCAAATTATCACCCCGGAGGACGAGTGTTCGAATCCCACCACCACCGCCTGACTTTCCCACTCCGTGTGTTGTATGTCAGCTCTTTGATTGGCCGCTTCCCCCTTCCTGAAAATGGTATCATTGTGTATTCAATAAAAGGAAGTAAAAATTAAAAACGAAAGAAAAGTTATTCTGCACATGAAGATGGACTACCGTTTGAGGATGAATTCCGGATTGATTGTTTGAGTAATGGCAAGCTATCACACTTTCGGTTCCGGATCACAACCATCCCGTGCGAATCGCGTTTAACAAAAAGATACAAATGAGAAATTTGCGTAAAAGAACAGGTGTATGTTCCGCAGATGTGTGAACAAAAAAACAGAAAGCACAGAGGTGCTCGCATAGTCAGATCGATTTATGTTTGTTAGATGATTGTATATTCAGAAATTGCAACCGACTACCGTACGCCTAACGCCTGTTTTCTGAATTTTCAATTCAGTCCTAAAAATCGATCACCTTGTCACACTATCAAATCAGAATCGTCAAGCTATATGAGATAAAATACAACAAACTTTGACTGCCGTTTGCACTTTAGTGATCAAGTGATAAATTAAAAACAAGACCAATCAATAAATGATCAATTGTGGGGGAACTCACTGTGATTTTGAGGAAAAAGGTAACATGAATGTTCGAACTATAGTGTGGAACACAATGAGTTAGAACATAAGTTTCATGTTAGTAATCCGAAAAGTACACTGTTGACTATTCACCCGTCGAAGTGTATAAATCATTTACTTGACTGGACTTGGTTCAGTGTTTCTGTGGCCCTGGGACATCGTAGAGCCCCGAGTGGTAATGGTTCTGAATGTGGGATGGTCGATTCGGTCACTGACTTGTGTGGCCCATTAATCATTGATTAAAAGTTCTTTGCTCTAGTGCGAACTGAACGATCGCACTAGTCACATGATATGGTAAGTTAGGCTAGCGGTGTGCATGTCTGAACAGCGCTCACCGAGCTTGCGTTTGACGTTGTGGGAGTACAGATGGATTGGTTTTTCGTAATGCTATAATATTTGAACCCTAGATCCATTTGTTTTGAAGCAGATATCGCGAAGCGGTCTTATTTGATGGCCTACAACAGAATGAAGGTGACAAATACAAAAGTTATAAAACAAATAAATAGTAGATATCAGTTGATTTAAACAAAAAAAGAACGGTATGGTACGGAGTTTTATCAAATCAAATTTCGGACAGTGAGTCACGACAACGAGGGTTTAGGGTGTGGTTATTGTTTGTGGTAGAGACGACGTCACATGGTGTAATATATTCTACAGTGCTCGAAAATTCATGTGTTAACGGTTTTCGTAGTTACCGCCCAGCGAATCTGGCACCACATATGTGTTTGCATTAGGTAGAATCTAAAAATAGTTGAAACTTTGATAACTTCGATAATCCACGCAAGGTCACAACCACTGCTAAATGTAGAATTTTACGGTATTTTGAAAGAAGGAACACGAACACATTCACTCATCCAAAGGTTTGCTTCCGAATCCCGACAGGGACATACAGCAAATGTAGTACGCACCGCTGACGAGTCCCAAAAAAACAACTGTACAAGGGATAGTTATCGGTAGTCGTTTAAGTTCGTTTACAATTGAACGGAGCAATAGTGCTCTGTTTGAAAAGTTATGATTCACTTCAGGTGCAACTCTGTTCTATCCATGGATTCGTTTGAGTTGTCCATTCCCTCCAGAGAGGAGTCTTGATCTTCATCTGTTGCAAAACTATAAGACTGTTCCTTCCTTACAAATCCAAAATTTCAGTTCTTATTACCCAGTTTTTATGCTGGTTATTGTCGCTGCTATTGTTCTCTCCTGCCATTTGACCAGTTCATTCAGGGCAGTCATGATTAACTTAGTATGTTGCTCCACTGATTCCAATTGGGGATTACTTTTAAGTTGATGATTCCCAGCTCGGTTGTTTTGACCACAGCGTTTTCTTTTTTCTTGCGCCCCAAGCCACGTTTGTAGCCACACGAACACAAATCTTTCGCTGGAAACCAGTTGAAGGGTACAAATCTCGGCAGACAAGCAGACACAATGGTCGGAAAATGGCCCAGTGAATCACTAAAACCCCCGGTCTGTGTTCTGTACTGCACATTCCACTAAGCTCTAATTTGCGTCATGAGGTGCGTTTCTGGGATGGTGGTTTTCTGCGCTCAACCAAACAAAATACGGGTATTCACTGTCTGAGTCGTATTATCTTTAACCAGAGCTTTGGGGTTTGTTGACAGCTTTTATCCTGTTCTTGTGCTTGTATCCTATTTCCTATAACCCATAGAACGCGAATCTGGTTGCAGCCGTCCATCATTGTGAAGAACTCACCTTTTACTGACAAGTCTTCCTTTGTTGTTGCCGTTTTTTCATTCAAACTTATGCGGGTATTTACGCACGTTTCTGCCCTTGCACACATACAATCCAAAGACAATCACGCGCAGTGAGGTTCTGTGCCAAACCACCTAACCGCCTATCACCCGATGTGTTGACCATCCTGATGCAAATAATTGTTCACTCGCCATCCTCTTGGCACAATTGCTCCCCCCACCCCCACCCCACTCGAAACTATAAAATTCACTTACCACATCCTTCACTTCTGTTTCACTCCAACCCACCTGGATCTGTGCCCAGATCAAACCATTACTATAACGAGTAGTGCACCAGAAACACCATACAAACGTGATTACGGATTTCGCAACCACAGGTCCACTGGCGATCTACTGATAGCTGTCTTATACATCCGGTACTCTGCGGCGATTAACCACGGTGAATCTATTCGACTGAAAACCGGGGTACCTCGAACGACTGCAATCAAGTGACGAAACTGTCCATGTTGAATTTCCCGCCGGAACTGCAGAATAGACGATTAGTGGTTTCCTCAGCGATCGGTTAATCACGATCCCGGTTGACGAGGTTGTCATAGGCACGAGTCAAAAGACCGAATGGGCCCCATTGTGGTTATGCCCTTTTCAACAATGACCTTTCGTCTTCCNCGTCTTCCGTTCACAAACCTTGCTATGTTTCCGTCAGCTAAGGCAATCTTCATTGTTATTAGACTTGTTTAGATTCTCGCAATCCCTCAAACATCTCGTTTGATCGATCCGACCCGTATACATCGATAAACTTCGATCACGACAAAACAATGGCTAGTGATGTAACACCGTACCATTCAACACTAAAGCAACCAGCTTGCCTTCGGTTTTCACCCTCTCGCCACCTTAACCGTGGCCTCTATTGTCCCCGCAATAGATTTTGAAGACTTTTTCTCAGTCCTACATTTCCACATTTCTTTAATTTTCCTATTTGACTCACTGACCACAAATGTGATAGCCACTGTCTCACGCGTGTCCAAAACAACTGATATTTTTTTGTACAAGACGTTCCCAAACACCGTTCCAAATTCTCTTCTTATACAAAGCTCATATAAGCTTCTCTTCAATCAATCCTGAGTCATGTTTTGGGTTGAGATCTCGTCCTCTGCTTCATCTCTTCTTGATGAGGTTCAACATCGGGATATTTGTCCAACCAGTGATGCAATGCAAACTTGTTTCATGCAGTCATTGATCCACCACCGGATTGTTGCCTCATACTCCTTTTTTCGTTACTACCATGGCGAAGTAAAGTTGTCTTGTGATTCTGCCCTGGTTACTTCACTATCTTGACTACAAGACTTGTATTTCATTCAGCTCGACTTACGAGATATGGCATCAGTTTTTGTTCGCCTAGGCCAGATTAAACTGCCGTAGTTTAGTGGATGTACGCCATTCGCACGGGTAATCATCCCCTTTCACACTACATGAGTCAAGGACAGGGGTTTGAACTACTGTACAGAATAAATCACGGACTACTGTTTTACTTACCGAATTTTGTCGTTCTCGTATCGTCCGTAAGCGAACTTAGGCGCAGATACGTAAAGCAGCATTAGTACCTGAGTGAGATAATGGGCGACCTTGCCCGTAGATTTACATCAATCCTAGGGCTTCATTCTGACATAAAAGTACAAAAGTTTCTTCACAATTTCGGAGGCACGATACGCCTTGACAAATAAGGTCTGATAATGACGTTTTTCATACCTCATAATTTCGTCGATGATAGAAACTCGACAGATATATTTATCGCCTGAGAACAAGCACCGGTTCCGCTCTAAATCAGTGCTGAACGCACACATCATCTGCCATCACCCAGTGCTTAGCTTAGATCAAGTTAGATGAAGCATTATTCGACAAGGCTGAAGGGCGACAGAATAATCTGTGATCTGCCGCGCTTGCAGTCCCGCTGTGCGTAAACATACACCCGAACGACGGCTGGTAGTCCACTGACATCCTTTTTATCGCTTCATTCGCCTTATTTTCCCCTTACCTTCTTGTCGGTTAGTCTCTATATACCAATGCAGTTCCCAATGCCTCATCTTCACGTCATCTTTTTTGACCTCGGATTGTTTTACCTCATACAGAAACAGGAAAAGTGAACATGTGTAGGTAAGACGGACGACTGCAGAAACAGCATTCGACCCGCCCGTGTCAAATGGATGACACGGTTTGTCGGTAAAAACCCAAAACCCTATCTCACAAGCATCAATCATCAATGGCCGTAATCTTCGAATCAATCCACATGTAGGCAACATCTCATAAGTTCTGAGTATGATCGACCGCTTGTCAAAGATATCATTTATTGCGGGTTCCATCCTAACCCGTACAGTGTAAACCTTCGGTGTACCCCGTAAATCCTTTTCCTATGGTACCACACAAATATATATGTTGGTAAATCAATCAATCACAGCTCATTTTAAAGTACCGAAACACCACAACAAGTAATCGATGTGCAGTCATCTGGAAGGATTTTGAAAGTAACAGAAGTTATACTTGCGCTCTTCAGTGTAAACTCCTTGTAGTCGGCAAGGATCCACTAAAGAAACGCCAACCTTTATTCACTCAACATCAATCAGTTCTCAAAGCCCCTCTTTCCATCATGCACGTTCTAATTTTCAATGCCAATTACACTCCTTCGTAAGTAATGCGCTCGCTATAGAACCAACCAGTTTGAACGTACAATTAAAAAAACAGGGTACGAAGTAATTTTGATTCTTCTTCTGTTATCATCCCCAATGACGCAACTGCCGTCGTCAGCATCATCATTATCATCAGTAGCAGTAGAATCCTCATTGAAAGTAGCAATAGTGATCATCAAGCAAATAGTATGGTACAAAAAGAAAAACAATGAAATATGGGAACGAGATAAAAACCATTTCACCGAACAAGTTGAATCGTAAAGTCAGTTGTACGCGTACACACATGCTTCGGATGAGTATAAGTATCTGTGTGTGTGTGGATTTTCACGTGGGTATACATGAACGTGGGTACGAAGATAATTTGCATCGGTATCTCCAAACGTTTCGGTCCTCAAAATGAAAAAAAGTTAACTGCGAATATGCACAGAGGACCGGTTAGCTCTGGCGGGGGGGAGGGGAAGGCAGAGTTGGGAACAGGTGTCTGTGTGAAAAGATTACAAACTCCATTATTCTATCGTTTTGCTAGTTGAACAAGACGAAAGGAGCACGCATGAGACTGTAAACAATACGATCCTCACCCCCACTCCATCCGCAAAGTCGACCAAGTGAATGCCAGTAAGCGAACGAACAGGACATGTGGAAATGGGGATCGGTGGAGTGAATGAATGAAAAGCAGAACGCGGCACGATCGAATGTGAAAGAAGCACTATTGAGAAGAAACCGAAAAAAGCATAGAAGACAACAAAGCTAGCTAGCTGTTGATTTGCTTGTTTCTGAAAGACACATGGACGACTGAAAGGTCTCATATTCGTTGTTATGAACAGGAGAAAACACTGAAATCTGTCAGTATGAAAGTCTCGCACGAATGCACACTCACGTTTTTTTTGTATTGAAATAGTTCCTTTAAAATCCGGAAGGCAGAACGATTAAGAAATCGATTGACTGATGTCTGATTGAGTGTGTGAATTTATTGGTTGACCACACGTATATCTAGTGCGGTCTAAGAGCGGCACCACGGTGAGAGACAGAGAAGGAGTCACTTGCCAAGTGTCTGGTAACGGTCAATAATCATCAGTGGTGTATACACTGGTCAGAGTAACAACAAGGCGGTCACTTAGGTAGGACATCCCCAGCACACAGTTGCGTAAGCACAAAGATTTTCATGCCACCGGCACCCGAGTAAAACTTGATGGAAACAAAAATGATTCGATGATTTGATTTCAATTAATCTGTTGCTCCAGTAAGACGATGGAATTGACGCTCATTGCATTCTTGACTCTTTTCCGGGGTGCGCTGACTAAGGAACACATAGCCACCAATGAATTCCACGATAGTTTTGCAATTTGTACACAACGGTCGGAAGGAAATTTGTTCACTGCGAAAATCAAGCAACACTTTTCCCGCATCCCAATTCACGTTCCACGACCGCAAGTCCGTAAAATTCCATGCCCGTAGTACTTCACCAGAATGTGGGGATACAATTTCGAAACGGCCCTGGCATATGGCGACTACATCATCCACGGGTGTACTGAACAATCCACCGGAACCACTAGGTAGACCAAGGTTGGAACCTCGATCGAACTGGACAGTGAAATAGCTCCGACCGAAATGAGTCAATCTTTGCCAGGCTTGAATGTATTTGAATTTAGATTCCAATAAGGGGACATCACGAATGTTTACATGGGCTTCAGTGATTCTTTGTCGGAGATACTCCTTGGATTTTGCTTTACGGATAATACGTTCCGCACAAAAGTTACTCAAATCTCCCAAGTATTTCACAGATTCTGCGGTGGAAATAACCGGAGTTGGACCGGGAACTTGAAGGCGCAAAATCTCCAGAATGGTTTCCATTTCCTTCTCGTAAGCTACTCTACTGGCCAGAGTTTTACCTTTAGATCCCAGAGTACAAGCGGCCAACCAACGAGCATATTGCTCAGCAGTATCAAATCGAAGCCAAACCTCTTCTCTTTGTGCTGATTGATCACGTGCGGGGGCCGTTGAAAGTGGGTAAGGTGAATGCATCCCGTTTGTGCGGCTTCCGTTCTCCCGACTCGGCTCTACAAATAAGGATAGCTTGAGAATATACTTCTGCATGGCTGTGCTCACGTCTGGTGTGATATTACAATCCCGTAATGAATAGACAGCTAAAGGGAATTCCGTATCCGTGTGACTTTTATATAGGTATAAACGGGCCTCCACGATCACAACCCATAACACTTTGTAGCGTCGTATCAGCAGTGTACGATCTCGATAAACACGAAGGCTCTCCTGAAGTGATGGAATCTCTGCGGTATCTGACACATCCACTGGACCCGAGCGTGCCACAGATCGTAAAGTCCCACCAGTGGCTAGAGTTGACGTGTTGTGTGTGTGCAGTGTGCGTGCTGTAGAGCCCACTTCATCGGCTACTCCACAGGATTGTTCCAACTCGGCTAACAGCTCATCCACCTCGTCCATCCCACTGGTATCGGATCCGTGTCGATTAGAAACCCCGTCCATCAGACTAGCACCGGGCATAGGTGAAGTTGTACCGGGTAGTCGCATGAGTGATGCACTCGCAGGACCACTGCTATTGTAATAAGTGGCTGAAGGAGATAAGTACTGGCGTCCCATTGGGTCTGGACTAGGCCTCAACCCGGGTGACGCTGGATTGGAGGCCCAACTAGCCCCAACAGTACTGGGTGCACCCAAAGTAGGATAATGATTCGATGTACCTGGGTCTGTGTACCCTAATTGGTAAACTGTTTGGCTTGCAGCAGCTGACTGTAATTCGGCTTGAAGTTGATAAGCCGCAAAAACAACCATTTCATCTTCAGTGCAATCCAACTGTCCGGATAAAATCGACCAACGTGCTTGCTCGTACAATTGATGAATTCGAACCGAGTCATACTTCAAATTCAAATCATAAAATGCATAGAATTTGAAATTTAAATAGACCGTGGGTAAGGCTTCACTTTCTTCCACGGAATGGTTTGCAGAAGGTGGTTCAATGCCATGTTCGAGAAGGGAACGGGAAGAGTCAAGCCAACCGCTATTCAAGCGAGCTTTCTGAATCAAGTTTTTCGGTTTCATCAACCAATTATCAGTAAACACCGTTTTAGCCGAACGTCTAAATGCACAATCAGCGAAATGGGTCGCATCGAGTCGTTCGCGGTCCAGGGAATTCTCTGACTGCAAACGCATCATCGTCCCAGCTGCAGAATGCAACGTCCCATATGGACTATGAGGGACACCATCCACAGTGCTGGCAAAACCCTGGCCAGCAGACATTGTACCAGTCAGTTTGGAACGTAACGTGGCTTTCTCTGTGCGCCCATCAACAGAATTCGGATGATGTTTTGTGGCGTGCCGCAGAGTCGGAAGAGGTCGATTACTTTTCAAATGCGCCTTTGTGATTGGCAAGGAAAGAGATAATTCCTCTGGATGTCGAATATTCAGTTCCTTACAGATGCTACGGACCACACTGAACACACGAGCTGCATAGTTGACACGAAGAACCACAGTAATGAGGGATGGTAACACAACTTGCAAATCCCCGTGCATACGACGAAACATGAGTCGGGCATCTGATTGTACTCCATATTGATCCAATGTGCTTCGGTTGTGTAGAAGCCACATTTTTCGATCTACCCACCATAGTGCATGGTCTGACCAACTTTGTTTAACACCAGCACATTCCACAATACGATGCATTAGTCCACCCAGAGTTAGGTCCCCCAACACACGGACCCGAACGTCAGTTCCAAGATCCTCGACAAATACAGCCAATTCCCATGATCCATCTATGTAGTTCCCATCAACGACCATGCGATTCAATGTCTCTGCTCCATTGTAACTGTAACCGTTGCTATTTCCGTTCATAGCCGTGGAATGCATGGGGTTGTAAGGACTATAGGCAGACATGGTAATAGAACTTGTACGGGCGTGCTCGGAGAATGAGTATAATATTCGATGGATAAATCCAGAGCGAAGTTGGATATGTTATAGAACATGCACGGAACGCATCATAAAGCCCATGCGGGAGAAAATAAAACACAATATACAACGTTGTAGGCAAGGCACCAGCTTCTACGTACCATTGGACACAAGCGCATGCGTGTACAACCCAAACAAAATGAAAACCACGCCCACGTGTAGTTTTGCTTTTCGTCACCTGTGATTGGCTCGAATGTTTAGGCCAATCACATCGTAGCCTAATGATTCAACAACGCTGCTGTGACGATGTACGCACGAAAGGAATGCCACACGCCTATTTGTGCGTGTGTGCGTAAGCCTGGGTGCGTAGCTGTCCACACCACGCTCTCCGTTGCTGTGTTATGCCAAGACCGATGACTACGGGCCTTCAGTCACACGGACAGACACATACACACACGCACACGTACCACATTGTAAGCCGCGCACTGGCGCACACATGTCGCTGGCACGCGGATACACATTGGACCATGTGCACGTTAGCTTGTCCTTAGGCATCACGTGCACAGTGCGTCCGTGCCTGACTGACCGAATCGGTTGCACAAAGTTAGCTTGTATGTGCCTAACGTGTACATCGGATTTGTCCATCTATGCCGCAAAAAGATGCGCACAGCTCGAGCCGTTTGGTCAATCACTTGGTCCCAGTGACCGCTCACTTCAGAAACTGTTGTATAGTCCGCGAAGCGTACACCAGAGCAGGGGCAGTATGCATAAGTTTTCTGAGGGGTTCGAGCCGCGTTATGCGTGTGGATAATATCGCCCCTTGGCATCAAGTCATTTTAAAGACCCAACTGCAGATACACAACTACATACATAACGGTGACCACCACCTATGCAGAGTGAATGCACGAAAAGCATCCCATGCAGAAGCACTCCACGATTTAATCACATCCACCTGACATGTCGCAGTAATTTCACATGAGAGTAGTGGAGGTTCTGGTTTAATTGTGACGAATTTGTCGCGTAAATCAAACCTGAGCTGAAAAGAAAGCTTTAGACAGCCGTTTAGACCCGTTTCGGTCTGAGGATACAACCCGGAGCCTCACAGGTAGAGCGCAAACCAACTACCAACTCGACCACCGTTTTGCGTTTTGTCTTCATACCATATAGCGCAACTCATCTTTGCGAGCGTAGTGTGGGCATCACACCTCGAGCGTCTCAACACTAACCTCGACGATTCGATCCCCGCTTGGATCCATGGATCCGCGCTGCTGATGAAAACCAAATAGGTGTAAAAAACTGTCGAAAGCTTCCTAGCATTTTAGCTAACACTTCGTATGCAAGACGAATTTATCATGAAAGCGGTAATTTTGTCCGGTGACAGCACCCGTCGCTACTCACCGCACTACTGATCTGATTATTTGAAATACGCAGCCGGGGATACGTGGTACGTGTTTGGCAATCAGTTGTTTACCAAAATAAGATGTCCAATAAGCGAAAAACTACTCACATCAAGCAACGATTTCAACCAATCACGATGCTTGATTACTTTCGTCCTGACCTTTAGAAAACCGTCTGAGTCTCAGGGGTGGGGGGCTGTATCGCACCCTCAGCTGGGATACATGTATCAAACCAAGTCAAGTCAAAAAATTGCTTCATTCCACTACTGAGTGCCCAACATATAGAAAATAGAGAGAGAGCATGAACTAGATCACAGGTTCGGAGCTAACTCAATATTGTCGACAAATTAAGAAAAATACGGTCCAGGCGACATAAACACAAGTGAGATAAGTTACTTTGAAGCAGTTGCATGCTTCTGTACGTGCTTGAAGGTGTTTGTGTCTGGGATGGGTGGAACAGATAGATGTGCATTTAGGTAATGCCGAGAGTGACAGGGTTTAGATAGTTCCTTATGAGGCGGCTTTAATGTGTTGCGAGACAATGTGGTGACTTATGCGACAACACATGGATAAATATCTGAGTGGTTTGGATATGTCGCGGATATCCTTGTTTAGTAGACTATCTAAAATTACTGGCGAGGCATAGGGCAGGCATGATAAAAATTTAGGCATTTATAAACTGTTTTATCAAGTGTAAGGGACGGAAAAGTGGATTTAGACAGTGGGCCTAAAATGGAAGCCTTCTGATTTTCGAAAAATCAATATTGATGTGTTCAAACTGGATTAAAGTGATGGTTAGGAATATCGCCCAAATGTTCAACTGATTAACCTTAGTCAGGGGGAGAATCGTAAAGAATTGTGGATGAGAGAATTAGAGTATGATTTGCCCCTATGGTTAGATAACATAGCAGCACATGTAAATGAGTTGAACTCAATGTTGTGTGTAGAAGAACTTCCAGTAAGTTGTGAGATACCGATTTGAATGGCAAAGATGCTAATCTGCTCGAGAAACAATGAGCCCAATAGCGTCGTCAACAAACTTGATCAGCATACAAACACTGCAAGCAGGCATAGAGACTCAGTATGCAAAAGAGAGGACAGGAGGTAAAATGATACCCCCAAAGAACCTTCAATCTGGCGTTCGAGACAGAGGAGGCTCGTCCCCGGTAGGTTGTTGACTGGTTTAGTCCAGAAAAGTATTCTTTTAGGAGGACTATGATAGGCGGAGAGGCACCATGGTATACAGGGAAAGAATGAAGCTGGTCTCCTTCAGCACTTCGAAAGGCATCGCTCTAGTTTGAAAAGTAGAGTTTTGCAACTTTGAAAGAGGATAAAATGAAATGCAGTGATTAAGCTAAATAACCGAGGGTGGACCGTTCATTATAATAGGTACTAGGATTTCTAACACCCAGGTTTAATTGGGGTGAAAGGAAGAATAATTTGTATGAAATTTTCTTTTCACATGGTCAGAATACAGACCATAGGACGAATTTTGTGGAGCTTCTCTTACGAAGCCGTATGCTGCCAGCTGTTATCCAAGAATCAGGTGTTGAGCATCGAGAACAGATGAGAACAGATGACAAGCTTCTGGTGCATTCTTTTGCTACAATAGGCTATAATCCATCTGACCCAACATTCATAAGGGACGAGGATAAAAGAGTGGAGCTTTTTACACATTTAGATGAGATCAACCGCACACAGAAGAATACGATATAAAATGGGTTAATTGCAGCTTTGGAGTAAACCTAGCGTTGACCACTATATATATATATATTTAATAATGCGTAGTTTATGAATGACTGGACAAAATTTCCCTGTTCAGGCAGCGAATTTCAATTCTGGTGGACTTTTATCACGATCCGACCAGTTGACATTCATTAGGTTCAAACACACCTCCCTTTATTCGACACAAACGCTTCAGAACAGGAGAAGAGAAAAGATCACATTGGCTGTAAAGCGTTTCCTGTTCACAGCATATATCGAAACAGAAGTTTACATAGTCGCTCAAGTGCAGACGGGAAGTGGTTAGGTCCGGATCGGAAAAGGCATAAAAGTCTATAATAACAATTATATTTCTGAGCCTCATTAGATTTCCGTGGTAATTTTTTTTCTCTCAAGGCTGATGATTTTGCCTAAGAGTAGAAAGCAGAAACTGAAAACTTCGGGGTAAATCTGAAGAGTAACGTGATCAGAAGATTCAGTGGGAGAACGACAGGAAACGTAAAACCCGTCCAGGTTGCTTCCAAAAAATAGATCAAGTTTAGAGACTAACCTAAAAGGGAAGATTATAAAGTCTTTCTAAACGAAGTTTATCCAGTTACAACCCGGGTAACAAAATGGCTCGAAAAAACCCCACCCCTACTCTGCGGTTCCTCTGGCAGTTGTCCGTTTAACCATTGTTGTTTTCAAAACTTTCTTGTATAAATACCAGATTGTTGTACGCTGTGGTGACCGGAGAAATTGAAGGAAACGTTCACATCTCACAGTATTTGTCTTCTCCCTGTTCTAACGAATTGGATAGAGGTTTTAAGTTTAGTAAAGCAACGCAAAATGCAGGAGTGGGGGAGATGTAAATGTATGACTGAATAACTGATCGGTAGCTGCTTAGATATCCGGGTTTGCGTTTAATAATGAATGCGTTTTTTGGAAGATAGATTGACGTAAACTGTTAGTGGAGTTAGTAGTGACAATGCCAACTCCACGCCTTGGACACGAGGCAGGACGTGAGCCAGTAAAGCCAACAACTTGAGGCTTGATTTTGCATCAGGTTACTAGCATACGGCTTTTTACAAGCGATGAGATTGGAATGTATAATTGACCATTGCTAACTCTTTTTGCCACCCGACTTAATAACAGAAAATATTTTAAGGGGTAAACATTATCCTTTTAAATGTGGGCGGTGAACTGTTATAGGCTGCATTTCTTTGGTGCAATATCGCCTGGACTTGGTCGCGTAATTTCGGCCGCTAGCACCATGTAGTGTTCCTAGCTTATGGGATGCCTCCAGCAAAGCGCCTACGCGTTACATCTTCTGGACAACGAACCATAGGCCGATTTTGCCTACCAATCAGAAGCCGTGCAGCCCAGACAGAAGCTGTACGACGCCAGTAACACGAGCATGTGATTGGTAGATGCCTGGATAACCAATAGACTTCTTTTGTACATGTTATTTAACCTGCTTGGTTTCTTCCAATGAACGAACCGCTACTTCTGCTGTCTTTTCCTTGTTTCTCAGTTACGTTGGATACCATCTTGCAAGTGCCAGTGTGATTGAGTGCTTCTGTGGCATCCGTGATTCCTAATCCGTGATTGGTAATCCGTTATCTGTGCGTACTTCAACCATCACACACCAGGACAACGGTTCAGGTATCACGAGTTCGAAATTTGTCCCTAAATTGAACTCTCTACACTTTACCTTCGATTGATTTTTGATGTGATTAGAACATTTGAAATGACGGCAGTTACACTGGGTATTCTGAATTTCAGTTCATCTGCTTTCTTCTCGAGTACCCCGTCCAAATTCGAAACTCCCGTTGATGCACTTGTTGTAACAACCTTATTGTCTTTCTAATACATATTTAAATTCAACCGCACATTCAACAGTACTAACCATTCTTCCCACCTTTTCTGTTTGTTGTAGCGTTTCTTTTTTCACATAAAAATAATTTTGTCTGGATTGGCGCTGTTATTTGTGTATTATGCTGAAACTTTACTCCTCGGGGTGCATAAAGTTTTCCTTGACATAACTTAACTCGAAATATTGTCATATGTGTGCATTCCATTCCCTTTTGTCAACCGCGTAGAATGAATATATAAGCTTTTGCGCGGGATTGACAGTGTGGATCGTCTGACGGATGCCAGATGGTTTGCAATAATAATTACTCATGTGCACAGAGAGCGCTGGAGGGGGGGGCAGAGGGGAGGTTTCGTCTTGACCGGTAAGGCTTCGTTAAACGCCAGGCTAATTGCCCTTTGAACGCCCAGGTTGGGTAGATAAACTCGATGACCAATGGCACGGAGACGTTTGGCAACAGCTGATACCGGATTTCGTTCAATTTTTTTTTCTATATACGCTGCGACTGGGACAGCGATTGGAAAAGCCACTTTGGGACGGGATGGCCCACTCCTTGTCCCATGTACCGTTCTGTTCTACCCTGGCATGTATCAGCGCAACTACTGGGCAATGGGTACGGCACCCAGAGATGCACCAGGCTGTAAGAGTGAGGATGAAACTGCAAACAATGTGCAATTTAACGCACCTCATTTAGACTGATACATTTCACATTAGCGACAAAAGAAGTTGAAATAAGTGCAGATATCCTACAGCAATTGTCTTTTGTAGGTTTTCGTTAACAGGACAAAATGAACTCAGTTTTTCAATTCCTGAGTCCTAAAGATCCTTGATATGTGATTATATAGAACGTGTATTTCAGTGGAAAATATCAAATATTGAAACATTCTTCGAAGTTAGGTTATAAAGTTAATTGCTCAATAAGACAAAAATATGATTATTTATTTCATCCTCACCTCACGTATCCCCCTTTGTGTCGACTAACTGCAGACCAATTCGTGTAAATTGTTGTACAGTCACTATTGACTAAGGTGAAGTAAAAAAATTGAGTTTTTATTATTACTAAATTATTACTTTCCTAATGCTAGTTATTTGTATTCTGTTAAACACAGTATATCCTACAGATCATTCAGTTTACTGGGCATCAGCTACCCCACATTTTGCATCTGTTTTAACCATAGCCCAAAAATCGATAAGAAACTTGTGATTAGGACGGTACCATCACGTGAACGTGGGCGATAAACAAAAAGTAATGCTTCTCCTCGCATTTTTTTCGACTCAAAATTTGTGGTAGTTTGTAGTGAGTCCAGGAATTCCCAAGTAATTGATAGACCTAAGCTGTGTACTTGATTTATTCTGCCTGTTTATGAGTCAGCATTTTTGGTCCCCTATTCCGCCTAGCCACCTCGGGTGACTCAGACCCGATTGTATTGGCTATCCCGTCAGCCATCCGTCGTCCGCTTAGCCATGCGTTTTTGCGGTCACGTGTCTTGTCGGTCTACTGGCGTGTGGCTTAGGGGATGAACCGGTCGACCAACTGTGCTGAGAATCATCGGGCTGAGGTGACGTATTTCGTGCACGCGGTAGCGCATGTTCATCGATTGAAGGTGCGTTTGTTTGTTTGTGTGTGCAACTAGGGTTAAGGCACAGAACTCTTCAACTTAAGCAAACAAGGAAATGAACAGGGCATGAATACCAAAGTCGCAGATGAATAAAATGCGTGCAATTGTTTCGAATCGACAACATCGTTTTTGTACGGCACCATTCACCCGATTTTCTAATTGGTACAGTGTGACAACCATTCACATAAATTGGTCTTGGGACGAAGAGGCACACACACCGCTTGAAGAAAAACAAACGTGGTAATAAATGCCAATATGAGCGTTACCGTGTTCTGATTGAATAAGACATCTATCTTATTGGTGCCCGATGCACTTCATCACTCCAAGTCTCAGGGTACTGGTTTCCACAATTCGGAAGGGTAGACTTTTTTACTGTGAGCTTTATTCCTTCCGTTATTTATCACAAAGAGGTGCATAACAATAAATGGGCTTTGTGTCACGAACACTGGCCTTGAATCTCACATATATCACCTAGTTGGAACTCAATTTTGACTGCGGTAATCGTACGAGAGACTAAAATCAATCGTTCATCTCTTGTTTCAAAAACTGAATTAGGTTTGGCGACCGGATAATGTGTGCGTTCGATCAGGTGCCGCTGCCCCAGGCTCGTGCAAACAGCACGCACGCACACATACTACACAGGTGCCGTTTTCCCCAATCCAATCACGAAACCACTGCTGTGAATGATTCATCCACACTGCCCGTTGCTACCCTCATAGTACTTGGTTTGTGTCAGGTAGCTGATGTCGTTGTTTATGCGTCTCGCCATCATCCACTCTATAGTAGTTACCCATCTAACCATCTAAGAACACATACACAAACCTTTGCCGAGAATCGGGCCCAAAACCTATCAGTACAAGGATGGAAAAATTGAATGGCCATCTGGTTCAAGGCAGATCTTGATGCTAGCGTCGAGTACGGGGTGGGGATGAGCATGTGTAACAGTAATAAAAAAATAGAGCGACCGGTTGGG
>UZAN01047292.1:10264-26840 GCA_900618425.1 Echinostoma caproni
GCCACGCGCTTCGCCGCCTAAAAATGGGTTATGCACATAAAATCTAAGATAGGATTAGCACAAATCAATGCATGTGTCAACATGTGGATCAACACAGTTCCATGCATGTTTGTAGTAAGTGGGTTGACCGAGCTTCGAGACAGAAATAGAGAACTGTGTCCAATTTCCCGTGTCCTTTTCGCTTTATCATCTTACTGGTCGTGCTAAACACCGGTCTGACCATCACTACCACCAACACCACCACTACCACCACCAACACCACTACCACCACCACCAAAACCACCACCACCACCATCGTCACCACCACCCCCACCACCACCACTAACACCACCACCATCACTACCACCACCAACGCCACCACTATCACCACCAACACCGTCACCACCACCACCACCACCACCACCACCACCATCACCACTAAAACCATCATCACCAACACCATCGCCATCACTACCAGCACCACCATCAAATTCGCCTGCATTAATACTGAACAGCTCACTGTTTGCCTTGTGGATTCAACAATGGAACTAACGACCTAGTCGTACCAAAACTACAGTCATATGGGAAAGGGAAATGTCAATAACTGTAGCAAACACATATTTATCGGATGCACAAAATGAGATCTAATCCCACACTCAGAATGGTTTGTCTTTGTTTGTTAGTTTTTCAGTTGACCGGATTGTGAATAGTGTCGCTGTTCAAATAAATCAATTTCCTGTTTATTGAAATTAGATGACATCCACCTTGATGGGTCAACGATGGTTACCATGTCAGGTGTTTGGTTTGTCAGGAGCGGACTTTGGATCATTGCATGATACAGGGTGTAAGTTGTGTTTGAACAGATTTTTGTGCAAATCATAATGAATAGAAAGTGAAACTCAAATGAACAATGATAACTTTTCCATCATCTCGGAATACTTTTTTCAAGTCGAGTATAATCAGGACCTAGGAGATAGGGAATACAGTGGCTAACATTTCTCGGTAATGATATACTATTGGTTCTCTGCACGTGTGTGTGTGTCTGTCTGTTTGAATGCGAGAAGAGAAGTCTTTGACGGTGCATGTTTCCAAACGATTACAGATCCCGATCGGGTGTAAACCGTTTGAAAAAGTAAATTGGGATAATTGCAGCGAACGAAGATGAATCGGTCCTGGTGAATGTGGGACAAGGACTCATACGAGTAACCTGATCGTTTGGCCCCGTCTGATCGGCGGATACAAGTAGGGTTCGCTGTGATGAGTCGTTGTCTGTAGGAAAACTGAACTACGAAAGTTGACCGTACATTCTTCTCGCTGAGATAGCCTTGATCCGCACTGGAATCACGTCCGAAACGTTTTTTTGATTTCGCTCAGTTCCTGGTGGGTGCTTCGAACCAACGTCCATTTGTTCATCAACTGGTTCGTCCCGTACACATTCGGCTGGAAATGGTTGGCGAATAATTTCGTTAATTCTATCGGAACAACATTCTGTCCGTGGGGGTGGGGGCATACTTAGAATGCACTGTTCGGGAGTGGAAAGCATTCGTTGTTATAAAGACTGGTCACAAATGGAATCGAATGAGGAAGTGATGAATATTCTCAGAGGTATCACGACGGTACAGAACGCTTACTGTCGGGAACCAACCAGTGTTTCTCACTCTGGTTTTACTTGCGATAAAACAAATTGGTTTGACGATAGCCGCACGTTTTTCTAACTAATGGGAAAGGGAGCATCCCCAATGTGCGTGAGCGCGTGTGACTGTTGGTTTTCTATCACTCCTCCGACTTTCGGTTCCTTTTATCCCGATCATCTAAATTTGGAGTAAAGCAAATGGATTAATTGATTTACTATTTCCTGTTCCCGTTTGATGGTTTCTTACAACCTGTTAAGAAATCTAATAAACAGATAGGTGTGTATCCCTGTCGAAAACGTGATCGAATAAAATCCGATTCCGTGCTTACTTCTTCTCCACGAAAATGATTGCAATTACAACGGGTACTGGAGATTCTATGGTCACGCTATCTTGTGGCTTGTACCGGCTTTTTTAAACCTAACGAATGTGGATTTCAAATCATATGAGAGGATGCCTGTTAAATTCCAACTGTAGCATGAACACTTGAAAAGGATGTTCTAATAAAGTTAAGCCTCAGTAATCATTACTTCGTATGCCAACCACTTTCCCCATGATTAGTACGAGAAAAAAAGCTACCAAAACGCGACACAGCGCACGACTCTAAACGGACCCAATATAGCTCATTCTATCAACGTTTCCAAACCGTAGAAATATTTATGTTCCTCCGCAAGTGTTTACATCTTTGTGAAATGCATTTCGTTACTAAATGTTCCGAAAACAAAGTTCTTGGTATATCGATAAATTAAATCCGTGCATCTAACTAACTTTAGCCATGAGAGTGGATAAAATTCCGGGCAGCTGTTCATATCAGCGGTTGTCAGTGAACGCATGGACAAATTCAATTTGTTCATTCATTTGAAATATCTCCTCGCCTCAAATACCAAGTCATCTTAACCATGATTGGAATCACGTGCTTATCGATTGCTCTGGTCTTCTCGGTCTAGTAGCTATAGCCAGTAACTTCCTCTAAACCATACTTCTCGGATCATCAGATTCAAGTGATTAACTGTTAATCGATCACATTCTCGTGAAACTGATGAATCATATTAATAAAGCTTAGATAAAAGGGGAGAAGTCATTTGTTTGCCCTGTTCTGTTCCAACACCCGGTACCAAAACGGCTCGAGTGTTATGGCCTCAGCATCCTAAAACGAAGAATTACTGAAAACAGTTGCTGATGTATTCAAATTATGTTTGAGTCTAACCTCAACCAACATGTATAGAATTGTCAATGCTTTTCATCGTACCAAGACAGCTGTTTCTCACAGTTTGTGCCCTCCTTATACAATAATTCTCTACAGTAAGAGACAGAACCAGAGAGAGAGAGAGTTGGACTATGGAAACCAAATAATTGAACCGGCAACCATTTTGCTCACTCTGCTCTCAACCCGAATATCGGTTAGGTGATGGATGTATCACGTGTTTGGATTTTATGTTATTGGGAGTACCCGAGCTCTCCTTCGTTTTGACACATTTACATTCTGTGAGTAACCGTAATCATAACCACCTTAAATGCCTTAAATTGGCTGCTGCATTTGGTCTCGGATAGGCGCTGTGAGATGCTTGGCTCGTGTGTGTGTGTGTGGTAGAATGTCCCCCGTAAACGGATACACTAACACAACCACAAGTTGGCCGTGTCCAGGTGTGATCTGGCATCGTTGTCAGACCGAATGTTCTTCGTGGAGAGGGGTGTGACTGACAATCTGGAAGAGAGGAAAATACAGACACTATGAACCAAAAGGTCCAGTGAGACATGAACACAACTCACACTCAAACGGAATGGCAAGTTGCCAAGGTCATTACACTATCGCTCCCCTGGAAAGAACACTGTCCTCAGTGTTCCGGAGCCCGGTGTTGCGTTCTCAGAGTGATCGAGTGGTACGAAACACTGAAGACAATGTTCTTCCGTGGAGGGGAGTGTATAGTGAAGACGTGGGTGCAGCCATTATTTGTGAGTCGTGTGCATGTCTCACTGGACCTTTTGGTTCATGGCTGATTTTTTGTATTTTTCCTGTCTTGCAGGTTGCTTGAAAGCCCCCCGTTCACGGAGAACCGACTTTGTGTCATACCTGTGTATTGAGATCGTCAGTGAGTGACCAGGGATTGTGCGGCCTTTTGTGAAGATGCTGATTGTATTAGAACTCGGTTTGCGTGGTCCGAGATCAATCTGCCAGTGTATTTCGAGTGGATTCAGAACTGGGGCCGGTCCTGTATGCTACAGTGCAAATCACCACACCACACAGTCCGGTTTGTGGTTTTCTCATGCCTCTATAGATCAGGTACATAAAATCTCCCCAAGTGTTTCGTATAAATAGTGACAGTTGTGATATGTGAATAGGGTTCTGTCATTATCGTTCACTTCTTCTTTTTGTGTGTATATGTATGCCTGTATCAAACGAATAGGTGCGCATATCAGCACATGCCTAGCGTGAAACCCGATTTTACCTGACACTTGAGTGTCTGTGTGAGTGCCTTGGGTGCACACGGTGGCTAGTAGGTGGATGAGTGGATGGGCCCGGATTCAGTGAACATTATGATAGTGGACAGAAAAACTGAAGCAATGCACCGGGAAGCGTCCTTATTCTCCTGACGTGGTGTACGTCACACGATTGCACCGATCAGACTGACGAACTGGAGCCTGGCCTGTTTGTACTGAAAGCACCAGAACAAAGAACGATGGTCCCCGTACAGGAAAACACCCTGAAATAACGTGTGAATGATTGATTTTGAAGAAAAAAGGGGAACCCACACTTCAGGAAAAATTGTGCAGTCACTGTTGTTGCCACTGTTTCGATTTGAAGCGTCCCAGTGATCTATCCGATCAACGTTATTTTCAATCACAGCTGCTGCTACTGCTGCTGTTGGAACAACTGACGGGGGGTGGGTGGGTTGGTAGTACTGTATTGTGACCTGAGTAAAAATTGAAGTTGAGGGAAACGAGGTCACACTGATACGGTTCCCCAGATCTGCGTTATCAGAAGACAGATTTCGCTTCTGACCTTAAAAGTCTAATCGTTTCCCCAACCATTAGAATCGATAAGATCCGAGAGAANGGTGAGGAAAACGTTAAGACTGCGGCTTGGGGGACACAAGAGCTCGTGCGCTCTTGATAATCACCACTACTTTCCTCTGCCGTTGCACAGTGTGGCTGCCGTCGTGTTGCACGAAATGAGGTACTTCATGTATACACAGATTATCTATATAGTGTATTCGTGGAATGTCCCCCGCAGTACGGTCAGTTGAGGTCATTGTCGTGTAAACCACTTAATTGACGGTCAGACTGTAGACACAGGATAGAGACTGAGACTGACTGGCGGATGACCAAGTGCAGTGATTGGGGACCGAGAAAGACAACCGGCGGTCGAAGCGACAGCGGTTAAACCTCTCTCTATCTCGCTCTGTCGGTGTGCGCATGTGTGTATCGACGACGAATCCCTAATGACAGAATAGTCATCGGAGGATTTACTATACTTTCGTACATCTACACGAAATCACATTCTCGACGATCGGAAACGGAGTACTAGTCCAAACAACAATTCGAATAGCCTTCTGCTGGTTTCTATTTGCACCTTCATCATCGTGTTCTGCGGTGAGTTGAAAAGGTACAGTTCGCGAAAATCACACCACTTCCTAGTGTTTTCAGCGATATGTAACCCATAAATACCCTAATCTGTTTGGTGGTAAACTTGTGTACAGAATACATGCACACACAACTTTTCAGTACTTTTTCTACATTTGCAAACACACAATCAGATACATTGATTATTGACTGAATGGACTTAAACCCATGAATCACACTTCTGTTCTTACTTCCGTCTCAAGGGAGGTTTGATTTACTGCACAGTGCTTTGTTTTGTTTGTTCTAGCCAAAAGACCACAAATATCTCCACAAACTTGTCCTCACACATGAAAAATGTTTTTCTCCAATCTTCTGCGGTATGGAGCAGAATGATATAGATCGAAAACTTTCACAATCTGACTACTTGCTGCATGAGTGAAATGAAGGATTTAATTCATTCTCACAGTATGGTCGAGGGTGGGTGTCTAGGGTCGCGGCTGGTCACCCTGCTCTTGCACTTCGCAACATGCTCCCATACGACCAAGCGTATCAAATGGCCTCTGCTGAGGATGTCCGACTCACTTCATTCTTGTGATGAAGTGTTTTACCACCAAAGTGAGAGGACAAAAAGCCCACATCAACGGGGCTTTAACCGGGTTAGTGGTACACTGGCAGTTCACCTAGGGGAGTTGGCCAAAAACCCTGATCCCACACCAACCAAGAAGAGGTGTACGAACTACATCCACACCTTTATGCTTGTGGAAACGGTTACCGGCTCAACTGGGCATCGAGGTGTATTGGTTACCTTAGACGTTTGACCCCGTCCAAAGGGCCTATGATCCGTTGCACTGGACACCGGCTCTCAAAGGACTATGGGTTTTACACACCGCCCCTCTGTCTTGCGGATCAGGCTTTTGTTAGTCGAAGGCTCCGGTTGTGGATTCCTCAAGAAAATTCACCTACGTTGGCCTGGTCAACCTGACAGTATTCAGCCCACATGCAAATCATGGAACGTTTTTCTTTTTTATAAAGATTATGGTACCATGATTTGCCTAGCACACGGTCTTTCCTCAGACAAGTGTGAAATATAATAATAATAATAATAATAATAATAATAATAATAATAATAATAATGACAGAAGGAATTCATCTTGCATAGAACAACTGAAACGTGACCTGAAAAGCTAGGAAACACTACTGGACAGCTGTTTCAACCCGGTTGGATCTCATTAGCAGTGAACGAATCCAGCGATCCAACTGGGGATCAAACCGGAGAACCGACGGGCAGAACATAAGCTTGCTACCCACTCGACCACCAAGCAGGTGATCAGACAGTTTTTCAATTTCCATTTGCACGATATAATACAACCCGTCTTTGCGAGCTTTTTACGGGTATCGCTCATTTCAACACCTGCCTCCGGGGTTATGACTCAGTTGGAAATTTCTCCCTCTTGGGTCACTGGATTCGCAATGCTGATGAGACCCAACCAGGTTGGAACAGCTATCCAGTGCTTCCTAGCATTTCATTTCATGTTTCATTTACTCTATACATGACGATTTCCCCCGCAATGAAACTAAATCCAACCCTCCATTACTCTCAAGCACTATCGATGAAGTTCTACTTTGTGAACAGGAAAAACACCATATTAGCAGGGGGTAAAATGTGTACCTCTAGCAATTTCCCAACGGAAAACAAAATCTATGGAAATCTGTAAGAAAATCAATGCAAATCTTCCTAATTTGCTATTATAATCTGTGTCAGATGAAGCACGAGGAAAATTTTATTCTCGAGTAAGAGCACGTGAAATAACTTGTGTGAATATTCCTTTGATACTCACAAGGGAGCACAGAGGTGCACATTTCTATCCCGGCTTGACGATCAATGTTGCAAACACTGTATGTAATTCAGCGAACACTTGCCCCCGGAAGATGGGCTGAGGGAAACGAATCCGGATCGCTCATTTGCGAGAGTCATTTTTTTCGCACGAATCATCCCGATCATGCCGAGAGCTCATCCATCATTCTGGAGCAACGGTTTAGTGGGGGCACTGGTTACACGAGAGAAAGCCACCGCTTCGATGTAAAGACTAAATGGAAGTTGGCGATTTGGGGAAATGGGTCTGAGAAGCATTGGTCATTGCTTCAATGTTGGCTCAGTATGAGTAATGAATATCACAGTAGAAAGATCAGGCATTTAACAAAAAAGGGAGAAGAGATTTGGAAATTTTGAATCTATCGGAGAACAAGTTTCCACCGGGTTCTGATTTGAATCATTGTCAGACTTGTTGGGTGATGCAGCCATGTAGAATAGATGATATGGAGAAATCGTTGACCAACTATAATCAAACGGACTGCTTCATTGAAAACACCATTTTCTGGACAAGTGATCTTCAACACCGTACCACAAAAAGATTGAAAACGATGACTCCCCCCCTGTAAATTTTGTTTGCTGCAAGTTATGAAGAATAACAGTACTAACAAACTAATCTGGTGTTTGTTCTGTGCCAGCCATGGAGTGTACCAACACCAGCACCAATGCCATCCAGTTCCGCGATAAATGTTACCTCGTGCAATCTTCCTCACGGAGTCAGTCTAAATGAAATTAACATCAAAAGTAGTGTTTGCAGGATAAGGCAAGTGCATGGTACAAATCCTCCGTCCCTCCACCGGGAAACGACTATCGACTGTCAGTCTGGTTCTGTGGATTGACAAGTACAGAATCGCATCCAGCTCCACTCATCCGCGGATGAACGAACTCCACCATTCCGTCGATCACGTGACGCATTTCTTTTCCGTTTGTGAAGCTAAACTCGGTGTGTGTGTGTGTGTGTTGGAACTGGGGCAGGTAAGAATCTAGCGGACGGTTTTTCTGTTAGATATACATTCAAGAACTATGATGAAAAGGACGAAATGGACAAATTGCTTGTTGCTTTGGTCAAACAAGGGTGTGAATCTAATTCAACTAACTTACTCTGGCTGGTTCGTTTGCAGCATGCCGGTAAACGGGTGGGGTTTATCAATGAAAGTAAAAATTCAAATTGATTGTAGAATAGAATTTGTGAAGACATCAGCTCTAGGTGTTCATTTGTCATCCATGATCCATTGATATCGTTACGAAATGTCAAATTCTCACCCTATTGTTTGTATCATTTTATGTCGATCAGATGGATGGTAGCCAACACTTCATATTGCCTGCTTGTGCCCAAATGAATGACATCCCTTGTTGTGTTTAGCACCGGGCAATGGATGAATAAACCTTGATCGATGTGTGTGTGTGTGTATGAATTTTGATTGGCTGTTTCGGGGGTTTCGTCTTCAAAATCATAGGCACAAGCATCAGCTTGAATGTCGTTTTTAAAATAGACTGATCGATAAAATTGTCGGCGCGGTACCACCATGGTACACTTGGCACCGCGGCCAGAATGCTAGAATGTAACAAGATATCTATCCGATTGGAATGCAATGGGATGTAAAAATGTCTTGAAATGAACAATGCAATATTTTCGAATGGGTGATACAAAGAAGCAGTGGGGGGTGGTGTGGGGTGGGAAGGGGGAAGTGAAAACAGATGCAGCAGCTTTGTACAAATGACGGAAGATTGTTTGTGAAACAGTTCAATAGTACTTACGCCGCCATTTTGAAAATCTGCCAAACCAACGGAGTCAAACAGATGAAGTCAACATCACATTAACCAGCCAGTAGTGAGCTTAAATCCCTCAATGCCATCCAAAGATTCTCCTACTGTATGTCTCCAAGCGGCACCTCCGTTCCTGTGTGTGGAGGTACACTACAATTTTAAAATGGGACACAAATATCATCGGGATCGATTGCCAAACGCTCGTCTGTCAGATTCGCCCAAATCTCTCTCTCTCCAAGATGTTTTCACCGTTTTCAGAATTTAGATTGAACCAAAAAACAGGCTAGCAATTCACCAGCTTTCATACTGTTTTTCGTCCCGCTTTTATTTCCAAAAGAAGCTCGGAGAGTTTGTCGTAAAAGCTTAATCTATTTTGTTTAACCACAATGTAATGATTGTTTTCGAGACGTACCATTAAAGCGGCTTAAAATAACGATGATTGCATTTCGTCCCCGGCATATTTGTTGCAAATTCTTTTACCTCGGTCATGTGACTGTACGGTTGCTTTTCCGCTGTGCGTCAATTCTGCAGGATTTTCAAACATTGCTAGTCCCAACCCCACCCGCCTCCCGCACCACCCCCAGGTTGGAACACACACCAAAATTGGGATGTCTAAACCGTCTCTGTTGGTTACTTGTTTCATACGCTTATCTTGCGGCAGAATCTCTCTGTCTCTCTACCTCTCACTTTTCGTCTTGTCTCCTGTTGCTTTTCATCGAAGTTGGAAACTTTTTGTCTCCGGTGCTCAGTAAGAATTTGGACAGAGATTTTTGTCAGCACTTGGCAAGACTAGTCACATTTGAACCCGGGTTTGGATATTGATAGACTTGATTCCACTATATCAATCAATTAGACCGCGAACAATAGGAAACGGATTGTTTTCCGACCAGTTTCTTCAGTTAACTGGTAGCATGAATTAAGGAAATTAGACTGAACTTTGTGTTACATGTTTAAACATGTAACAGAAACATTCTGAATCTGAATCTCTTGTCACTTGCTAAATCTCGGAATATTTTTATTTTATACTAAACAAACTCTATTAGATTAGAAATCACTAGATAGTATTTCTATATTTATTCTTATAAGAATACCAGACAAAACGAAAAGAATAAATATGAGGGATTTTTGACCCACCCTTTTCAGAAGTATTTAGTGATCCGAATTCTATTCAAATAGTAAGCCTATGGCATACTACACAACGGATACGTTAAACTAGCATCAGTATCTACTAAACGGTAGCAAGTTCAAACGTGTAGGTTAATTCCCATGGGAATACATCAAGTGTGTCATTGATTGTACAGCAGTCGACGGACATGCTCACCTTTTGTGTGATAAAATGTGAATCACTGAATAAACGCTCGCACTGCATCTTATCCTCGATCAGTAGTCGCTTCTACCACGGTTACTATATAGGTCTTTGAAGCTTGTTGCTTCGCCCGGTACATGCTAATCCATACACAAGCAATTAGTCATCCTTATCGGATTTCTGTCACCATAGATATCGGAGTTTTCTCCCCCGAATCATGAAACAAAGGAAGTCGCACACGCTCTCTCATTCACTCTCTGTCGTCCGATCCGTTTACAATATTTCACTCTTGAAACTCAAGATCAATTGAAACCGGTTTTCAACTGAATGCCTCCTCATAGTCTCCCTCCCTCATACAGTATTTCTTGTCTTTGGGTTTCACCACTCAAGCTGTAATTTACTTTGTTCAATGATATATGCATATCAGGAACCTTGTAAACTTTTCAATTTTCCAACTGGAAACATGATTGAGAACCGATTTATCATTGTACAAAATTTGACACTGAAATATCTCTTTTGTAAATAGGAATCTATCACCTAGTTTTTTCCCCTATTGTGATAGAGTAAGTGTTACAATCATGTGAACCTATGTCATGACAGGATTGGAGCAGTCTGGGATACAATTTTGTCGCCACTTATTTTACACCAATCAAGACTAACGATAGGCATCCCGGTGAAGTTTCACATAGGGAGTTTAGCGATCAATCAATCATTCAATCAGCTATAGTAATCACAACAATTATTCTTCTTGTTCCCGATCACGTTTGGCGATTTTGGGCAATAATTCTGTGTTCCGGTTACGCCATTGGTAGTGCGTCGCATAACAGCGCACGGCTATTTCTGGACAAACCGAATACGACGTGGTACTTTTTGACAGATGCACCTGGAAGTGTTACAAAATTGTTCACGTGTTTTCACGACGGACGTGGTGCGCTACGGTGCGGTGCGGTGCGGTGCGGTGCGGCGTGAATAAAATGCCAAGCACAAGACCCATTCGTAGTCTCCTTCCTTCTGTCTCTCTCTGTCTCTCTTCATTCATATAAATAATGACTAAGGTCACTAATGTTGACGTCGATAGTGTTACTGGTGCTGCTACCTCTGGTGGTGGTGGCGCTGGTGGTGGTGGTGCTGGTGGTGATATTGATTTTAATTTGCTTTATCTATCCAAATATATCGACCTCAACCGGTATAAGCTCAGATTGTATGTCTCAAGGGTCTTTTTACCGTTGTGTGTACTGATCTAATCGTCAAAGAAGAAGAAAATCGTTGGTAAAATTAAAATAGTCCGGAGAACTTAAAGATTACTAGAAAGGATATTGTAAGCGGCCAAGAAAAATTCTATATTCATATATTGATTGTAACTTTGTGACCATCCGGAAAATCCATCAGTAGTTAATTTCGCTCGCCTATTCCATTGTGTATTGTTTCAATTGGATACAATGACAGATTAAAATGAAATTGCGTGCTTTAGATTTCACAAATCCACGACGAGTCATATAGTAGGTGACAAGTTAGTCATTCCTGGTTGCGTACTACGGTACGGCAACATTTGAACTGTCAAAGGTACTGGCTGTATAAGATTGAATCCTAATCGTATCTAGTTGCATAAGCCCGAAATTATTCACCATATAACTGATGTAAATGCATAGACCGGTGTTAAAAACTGATACGAATACATATGCAGTACACTACATCCTATCGACGGATCACAATTGTTCCGATTCACTGAAATTGAGGTGGTGTGTAGCATCTAAAATTGTTTGATCGATTTTGACGTGGTCGATTGCCAGAGTGATAATCATCCGAGGATAAATTAAAGTTGAAATCGATCAAAGCCATACGGGGAGTAAATCAAACCGTTGTATTCTGACGCTTGCGTTAAATTGCATGAATCAACTGTGACCTTGACTTGTTCTTATCTCTCTTGTCCCGCTCAATACTACTGATTACATGATTCGCAGCTGCCGATCCCATGGATTAAGTTTCCGTTTAAAATGAGTGGTCAATGGATCGGCATAAATATAAATTTTGTCCTTCCACTGTTGATTACATGGTGGTCTTTTATGAAACATATTGTCACGTGACCAGACCGACATACTTTCCTAGAATTTGATAACAATCATTGGTAACTATCCCTTTTGATATGTACATATTATTATTATTTAATCTCCCAGTTGCTTTATAGAAATAACGCAACATTGATCTGTCCCATTACTTCTGTGGTATGGAAATATATGAAGGGTAACCCGAAGCTGCAAGACCGCCGCCGAAGAATGCAGACTAACATAGAAACTCCTGGGATTATTTTTTTCGTTGGTGAGACAATAGCAAAAGTTTGAGACCAACCAACTTGATTCTGTCAAATTAAACCACGCCTTTATTGTCACCTTCTGGAAAGAAAAGCAGTATGGAAATGTTCTAATATAAACTTTCTCTCTACTGGATCCCAGGGGATAGCTACCGATCAGCTTGCCATCTTTTCAACACGAAATTTCCCCAAAACCTGGTTCTTCATATGCATTTATATTTGCCTGGACAGATGTGCGCATTTCAGCCAAAGATTACACACGATCTCATCAGAAGAAGGAAATAATGCGAGTAAAACATTCAGCCTCCCAAGGCTGTTGAGAAATTCAGAATAAACGCGCTGTCGGTTTACGAGAATTATAGTGAGATACGGAACTGTTGAATTTCTGTGGACGGTGATGCCAGAGGGTCATAAACGATAGGTAGAACGCGTGGATGAATGAATGAGAGAGCGCGGTTTGGATAGATAGCTATGTAAAGGACGAGTGGGGTCAGAGAGAATATTCAGTGTAAGTGTTTCACATGTGGACAAGTGTAGTTCACACGGTTTTTTAAATAGATTATTAAAACGTATTGAAGAAATAGCACTGTTGAGCGATAAACTGACGCAAATAATTCTAAATTCTTGCTTAAGTGGCCCAGCAAAAATTACCGGGGAACAATAAAGAGGAATAAGAAAAACACATTGATAAAAAACGCGAAGTGATTTTTTGTTTGGCGGGGAACTATTTAAGCCTTCTTTGTTGTAAAGATAATCCACGAAGTTTAAAACACAGTTGGAATGATAACTTTAAGTTAGTGTCAAAGGTAAGTTTTAAGTAATTGGCGGAGTCTACAACAGTTAGGGGATCTGTGTTCATGACCGAGGGATCAGGGGGTGAAAAGATCGAACGAGGGCAAAAGTGCATTAGAAGCACCGGAATAAATTAAGATATAGTATAGAACTAAGGGAACATTCATGGATATGCGATAGATTGCTGGAGAACTTTGGAAGGTCCACAGAAGTGGCTGGGTAACGGGCTACATCTAGAGTGGATTTAAATAATGGGGCTGAAGAACTCGCTGACAGGTCACTGATGTAGGTGGAAAACAAGAACGGAGAAAGTGTCGCACCCAGCAGCACCCTCACATTGTTCACGATCGGTTCAAATATTTTTGTACCCAGCCGAGTGCACTGAGTTATGTCTATGAAGTAGTGAACTAGCCACGTCATTAGGTGCCGATTGATTCCATTTTACGATGGACGAAGGAACGTGGAACAGAGTTAAAGGCCGATAAAAAATCAGAGAGAAAACGTCTTAAGGATTTCGTGGATGTGTCTAGGGTTTCAGTAACGTAATGAACAAGGGAGGCGACGGCCTCTGAAGTGGATCAGTTTGATTTATACACAAACTGGATAGGATATTCGGAGGTACTAAAAGAAGCAGACGATCGCACTATGTTAGAGCAATGAGACGGAGAATTTTGGATAAGGTTTTGGATCTACACGGTTTTGGAACGAGAATGATCTTTACGGGTCTTCAGCAATTAGGGACAGAATACGTGCTAAATGATGTGTTGAGGTGAGAAGTGAAGGCGTCCTCTAGAGCAAGGACACGATACTTTAGAAGGGAGAATGATAGACCGTCGGGATCGATACCAGTGGATGACTTAATTCTACAAAGGACTTAAAACACTTCTTCTTTCGAGAATAGGATAACACTAACAGCATCTTCCGGAATCTATGAGACAGGAGGATCACTGCATGGATGTATAAATGCATGATTTATATATGTACTCTCAAAGTCCACAGCACATTCAGTTGGTCTTGCTTTCGTTCCACATAGGATACCCTTCCATAGTTGTCTCCTGTTGTGGACCTATACGAGTTGATTCGCATAGGATGAGTCGATACACCGGATTTCCTGCTCCATCAACATCAGGAGAGCATTCAAAATATTGGTCATTCTCATGGAAAAAGGATTCACCAACAGCAGTCCGTATGTTTCTTGTCTACTCAGTCTACTAAACCGGTGGCTTCTCATGCTAACACTATTGTTATGTTGTAGCTCTGTTCCGCGGGCCATTTGGCAGAATCTTCCTGATTGTTCTGACCGCAATGTGAACTGGCTGGTAAAATCTTCATGTACAAATCTGTGTTGAGAAGCCAATCTTCCTAGCTGCGTATGCATACAGACTAGCAGCTAAATTGGTGACCGCTCACTGGATCGTTCCCTTTTACTCGCCTACTGTCCCATAAGTTTCTATTTTCTCTCCTGCCCCGTGCGAACGTATAAAACAAAGGTTATCTGTATTTGTCATGAATTGAATGACTGGAGGTACAACCAATAATAGTGCTGGGCCCAAAACGGGTTAGTTTTAGACAACAATCAATAACCCTGCTCCGATTCGGTCCGCCATCGGTGGAATAATTTTCAAAGCGAAAGAATATTGTAAATCAATACTCTTCAAAGTAAATCAATAACGAACCTGCGTAGCTAATCGGACACCGTAACAGGTACAATAAACTAATCGGGTTTTCTTAGCACAAGTTATGAGGAGTAAATTGGGTGGGATGGGGTGGGGTGGGGTAATCGTTGATACCCTGTGCACAGGTCTTCTTTCCTTGAGCGATAAACGCGTTTCATAACTTTTTATTATAATTCAATTTTGGTCATCCATTCAAAAAGGTTCCAACTTCAAAATCCTGCATCATCGTTTGAACAGACCACATAACCGGTCAATCAGGGCGGGACAATGCAACGAATTCAGAGAAACCGGATTCCGTTAGTTCGCTGTCCAATCTTTACCGGTGGTGTCTAACGCAATGTCAAAGAAAACAGGCCGAAAATGGACAGACATTCATGAAGCAGTCAGATCAACCACCAGACTGACTACTACGGGGCAGAGGGGAATAAAATGACTGGCAGGGGTGCTGAAGTTGTAAGCTTGTCTCAGTCCATTTGTCGAACCAGACAAAAGTGGTTCACTTTAGTTCTGGTCTAGTTCCGTTGAGTGCTATCGGGAATTTGATTTTCTGACTACGCCAGAATCACGTGATACGCTTGCAACGCAACGCAGCCATAAAAGCGTAGAAGGGAAGGTTAGATAATGTCAATAAAAGCCTACTTGATGACTTTAAGAATCCACTGTTTTCAAAGCGATTTAAAAAAATATATGTTTAATAATTTGATCATTATTTGAGTTGCCTGTCCACTGCGGAATCAAGTCAGAAATAGGTGAAACAATTTACATTTTTCGCCAGATTTACCGATTTTAGGAAATTCGTCACCTGATAAACTGTTCCAATAGCAGATGGATGTCGAAATTTGAATACCTCATCAAAATGCTTCGAAATGAAATCATCTGAATGTGATCGTCATAGGCCCTAACTGGAAAACGGTCCTGTTTTCATTTTGTTTAAACAAATTTAGGGCCGAGTACACCTACAGTTTTGCCTCAAATTGATGAATTTTGTAAATCAGTTTTGCTCATACATTCGTTCTGGTGGTCTCAGTCACTATGTATCATGAATAGATACGCTTTAGTCGTACTCAAATTCAATATTTTTTTTTATAATGGCAAGAACTTGCAAAGACTTCGCTTATCAAATCCCATAGGGTGTTTACACACCGGGTTCGGAACACAATTCACAAGATCACAGTTAGTCCATCTACGTAAAAGAGTAATGCTACGTTTGTGACTAGCACAGAAAAGAATATATAATGTAGTTGGGTATTAAAGCATAATGTTTTCCAGAGCATCCTCAAACTGACGCTTGAGAGATACTAATGTTGGGGCACAGATCATGTGAGGTGTTACAGAGTTTGATGTGCTGCACACTGGCTACAAACGGCTGCAGTCAAGACGGCTCTTTCGGAGTGCCAACTTCGGTGGATGCCCTCTGAGATGAACATTAGTTGATAGAACCAAAAGAGATCTAAATGGATGGTTGACTGTTGGAAAATCCTATACAATAAGATCAAAATTGATCGAATGCAATGGCCAAACTGTGAGCATTAACGAGAGAGAACAGAAGGTATTACGGAAAATGTATCGTTAGGTAAATCGGAATATGAATATTTTTGAGAATGTTTTAACTATCCAAAAGCTAAAAGATATTTTAAATTGGTTCACGACAAGACAAAGTCACATACGAATTACTATAAGTGCTTT
>UZAN01047293.1:6184-26839 GCA_900618425.1 Echinostoma caproni
CACCTCAAAACCAAACACATGAATAAACTCGTTCAACATGATGGTTTAGTGGCTGCGTTTTTTCTCGTCATGAGTATGAGAGCGACCATGACTGCTTCAAAATCATGATTCCTGCCTGTCGTCGTCGTTCTCTAAAACTCCATAGCCGCTCAAGAGGAACCAACTACCTATCACAATCCAATTACATACACGCTGATATCATCTGGTGTCAAACTTGCTGCCTTGCCTTAACTTGCACCGTGATGCAGCTCTTGAGGTGGGCTCGACTGTCCTCCGACTATGGTCAAAACTATATGAAAAAAGCATACAAATAGCTGATCCGGAAACCAGTATACCAGACTGGAATGAGTTGGTGCCTACGCGCGGACACGGTTGTGATGTGGCTACAATTTTCTTGAATCATCTCGGTCTGTTCATCTGACATTCTTGTGCTGAACCTTTTGGATCAGCCGATTTATCGCGTGATATTCGATCGTTCATTTTCAGGCACAGTGTATAATGAGAGTGCAAAAGATTTCATGTCATGGTAGATTTCACTCCCAAGAAGCCAAAGCTTATGAGTAGACCTAGATCTAAGTGATTTGAATCTTTCGTTGAGCGCATGTCTCCTACCATTAACTCCTGTGAAATATGTTTCATCACCTTTTACTTGCAAATTAAAAGCGTTTTAAACGTTGCCTGTGTGCACTTCTGTCCATCACTGATTTACAAATTCACCGCTGCTCTGTGGCTCAGTAGCACCTCGATATTATTCCTTCTTGGCTATATGTGTTTGGTCATTCGCAATTCCATGAGATAAGTTGTTGCTTATCAAACTTGAATGATATATCTTCTTGTACACGGGCCTAATTCTTCTCATTGTTTGGTTTGCTCTTCATATAAATCAGTGCAAACGAAAGGGAAACAACAAGTCAATTTTCCCTGCTTCTTTGACTGGGGAACATGAGAACACTGCGAACCAGGGNGGGGGTGGGAGTTTATTTTACCTCGAACGTTGTATGCAAAACGAGTATGATTCAATCCAACTGAAATCAAATTGAGCCGAGAACTGTTTTATTCGTTCTCTGCGATGAATCTTCACTTCCATGTTCACATTAGTGATTATATCATCGAATCCAACCACAAATGGACAACTGCATGAAATGAGACTAATTGAAATAATCTCATTCTGACGTCAGTTCGAGTAGAGCAGCCAGTTAAGCAACATTGCTTGAGTTATGCCCAAAAACGTTTGCATTCTATTTCGACTAGTACACGGTGCATACAACTGCCGTCATATGAAGATTTTTGGCGGTCACAATTTAAAACAAAACCTGTTATTACTAGGGCAAGCGTGGTTTAATATCAAGATCAATAAGTTGATACAAAAAGGAGGCTTCTAACAGCGATTTAAGGACAAATAACTACCCATCAGAGTCGCACGAAACATTTCAAATTGGTTGTCAAATACGATTACAATCAAGCCCAAATCCAGTGGTCGCACGAACCGCATCCAATCTTCTCGGGTAACTCGATATTACGAGTGCTGAGCAAAATGTTACCGGATGCACAAAAGGTTTCATTTGTCACCCAAAAATAAACAGTACATTTTCTCGACGTATTCTCAACCGGCGTTCAGGCACAGCTCCCTGCGTTCAAACCATTTGGTGAAGCAGCTCTACCATGCCGAAACGGTTAACCCTTCGATGAGTTCAGTGAACTTTTCCACTGTAACTGTTGATGACTCATATCGGATTCCACGTATTTTGAGCTTGAAATTGGGGAACTCGATAAAGTCACATGGAGCAAGGTTTGGACTGCAGTGTGGGTGGTCAAGCTCCCTGACGCATTCTCTAGATAGAAAATCGTCGACGACATGGGATTTGTGTGCAGATGCGTTGCCATGGTGTATGAAGTTCCAACGAGCTCGAAATCTTGGACGAGGCCCGGCACCAGTTTCCAGCACTCACGGTAGACATTGGTTTACGTACCAGTCTCCAGTGACTGCACAAGCAGTACAGCAGTCACATGACCGGTTGTGGTCATAAACACAGTCATCATCTGCCTTGTCACACTGCGCTCGCTTCGGAATTTCTGAGACGGCACCTCAGCAACCAGCATCAACTGAACCGATTGTTGCTTGGTCTCTGGATCGAAACTATACACCCAGGTCTCACCATCACTCCGAAACTGCATCAGAACGTCCACCATCAGAACCAGCAAGAGTGGTGCGGCACCAATTCGCCTGAACTGTTTTCTGTTCCTCACTGAGCTGATGGATCATCCAGCGTGCGCAGACCTTTCTTAGGCCGAGTTTCACAAGTAGGCTGGTGCGGACTGATCCCGATGAGATCCGGATGGCTTTAGCGGCCTGTGTCACTGTCAATCGCGCATCCTTCCCCACCACCGCTTGCAAAGCAAAGATGTTGTTCTCTCGAGGTGGCCTCCATAGGTCGGCCACTTCTTGTCGCATCATCTAGGGACCGCCTGCAGGCTTGAATTCCTCAAACCACTCAAACATAGTGCTTATTTAAGGAGCGTCAGCACCAAAGGCAGCTCACAAACTGTCAACACCGTGCTGCTGCTGCTTCAAACCACATTTGTAGTCGTAGAAACTCATCGCCCTCCACCGACATCGACTAAGTTCCGAGTATAGCGACTCTTGTGAATTGTGCGATGTGCTCTACTGATGATATTTGGTCCTGTGAGCTGGAATCGCTGAAAAATATTCACAATAGATTACAGTTCATGTTTTCCTTGCCCGGTCATCTATACCTCGTACATGTACTGTGTATTCCGAAACTTTTAGGTCAACTCTCGTATTTGGAAACAAAACATTGGCTTTGCTGAAGCACGATTTCAAATGGTCTGTTCAATACACACTATGAAACTGTTAAGATACGCCAATGCGATTCCGATTCGTTGTAGCAATCCCCTGGTGTCGACAGAAAACCCTGCTTGACATGGCAGCAATCGTTTGGTTTTAGATTGTCAAGTCTTTATTCTTGCACACAAACCTTTATCGGATTGCAAATTGTCTGCAGCACGCATCAGCTCAGAGGCGGCGAAATCTTCCTGGATTTAAACCATATTGAAATGCAGGCTGTTCTGTTCGAAATTGAGGTAAGTAAAAGAAAACGAAGTTATGACTTCATGATATTCTGTCTGACATTTTATGTCAGAAATCGACAGGTCTAATCGAAACTGAAGCAACGGGGCCCTGTAAAACACTTGTGGGTTCGTATAGGCAACAGCATTTATACTGGAGTAAAGTTTTTTCAAAATTGTAATAAACAAGCGGTTGAGCTTCAGCACTCAAAAGATATTTCTATCATTGATGGAGTGGATTTTTGAACCAGAATTGAGCGAAAGCAGGATCACTGCCTTCCGCCTCTACAATTGTCCTACTAGAAATTATAAAACGAAACGATCTACCAGGTACATAGCTAAATGGTCAATCACAAATTAACTATCTTCGTGGATTTATCTGACTTGGAACATTTTCTCTGCTATTTCCATTCAATGTGACCTCGCTAAGAGAAAAAATAAACTCTATAAAGACGACAACCAAATGCACATTTGACTCCGTTGGGCAAAACAAAACAAAGCATGTTGTTACCGATGAATCAGGATGTTGGGTGACCGATGAGACCACTGTCCTTTAGCTCTCCTGTCCAAGCTACCTGCTTGTGAACAAGCCTCAATATTGGGGACTGGGGGACAGAGCTCGCAATCCCTTAACTTTGCATTATTCGTACGACCCAAATCACGACTGTTCATTAAACTCAAACTAAGAGAATGAAGAAGACAGATCCGAGAAAATTGTGTGAGCTGACCCTATAATCTAAGTCCAACAGTGGTTCACCGCTGAAACAAAATCAATATTTATTTTGAATGGGGCAGAAATCGTGATGGATTTTTTCGGGCACAAAGACAACACAGATGCGGGACATACAACGATTGTTACCAAGTGAACTCGAAAGAATATTTGTGCTGCACAGCTAAAATTCGTATACATACCAACGGGATCCTATTTTTAACTGAAGGGCAGAGTGCTACATTCTTTAACTTCCATTTATTATTGTGGAACTGGGCAGCTAAGCCGCAAGACTCTTTTTCAGCCGGGTTCATGTACACGGGGAATGATTAGGGTGATTTCAAGTGCAATGTATTTGCACTCGTTTAGTCAGATCAATGGGCTCGTGCAATAAATGCCTTTCAGTCAATCGGAGCAGACAATCAAGGGTAATCAAGTGATGTGATTCAGCCAAATTGGAAGCTGAAAAACATTTGCCTCTTTCTTGTTGATTGTTTTGTTTTAAAAAGGCGTTTGTTCTTTGCTTGACACCAACATGCGTGTTCTCTAAGAACAAGGAGCATGACAACCAGGTCCAAGAGATGTGTTAATATTTCGTTCAGACAAATTAAATTCTTCTCCTTGAAGCAATATGCCTATGTATGACGATAACAATCCTCTAAGTGTATAATGGGATCATTTACTCGAGGGTCTCGAAGCAACCGACAGTCATCGATGCAGTGTGAGTAGAATCATGTTTTCGAGTACCTCATTTTGTTTACAATAGAAATGTGGGAAGACTTCAAAATTGCTTCCTGTTGGCTGCGTACTTTATTTCTCAACATGACTGGTTCGATCATAAATATTTTTTATTATTGTGTGTGCCCAAGAGGGTATAAAAGATGAAAATCAAGCAGGCGAGGATGAAGGATCAAACCGTAAATAGAAAAGGTGCCACAAAGCAAACAATAACAGATAAATCTGTTGGTTAATGCAATTGCTAGTCATTTATACAGGTTTACGTCAAATCCTGTATTTAAAGTCATCCATAATCATCTAACTTTTCCCCCAAGAGTTTTCCATTTGACTGGGAATCTTCGCTAACAACTGAGAAATCGCTGAATCAAACTAGATGAAAAATTCGAGAATCATCCTAGTATTCAACAATATAAACAATGTCTGATGATGCGTAGAGCCAATGTACGCGAGTTTCACGGTTGCGAAGATTCCCTCACAAAGCAGATAAATCAAATCAACGGGGACCGGAACATCGGCATGAATGACTGTTAATCCGGTTCGCTAACAAGTTAAACTAATCGGAAGAGCCCTCGCCAGCTCATTCCAAATTAGTCTTGCGTGGTGCAGGGCTCATTAGTCATTGTCGATGAACGCACCTGTCAGGCCTTCTGATGCGCAGCTTCTCAGTGTGAGCCTAATACAACTGAAACAAAAGAAAACACAAACCCACTACGTTTCAATTCACAAAAATCAATCATTTTGGTCAACCGTTTATTTTAATTTACCAAACGGACCAATCGGTAATGCGAAAACATCAAGAACGTTTTGTATTTAATAGGAATGCAATGACGCAAGGTAGTTCACGTAAACTTCTCACTGTTGAAGCACTTAATTCCAGATCTATGATTTTTGTAGTTCGTTTTCTGGATAAAATTTCCCAATCCTCATGACTCATGCTTTCTGTGAATTTTGTTTACTCATATCATGTGTTTTTCGTGCGTCATGGCACTTGGTTGACTGTTTGTGCACCGCATGCTGTGCACGTATTGCAATAGGTATTCCATCTGGATAGTCCTACAACGTTTGCTTGCTCAATGCTATGCGAATTTCACTATGTTCAGATCGCCTGGATTTTTCATGACTGTTCGTATACCCATTCGATACAGCTATCTTGGTATGGTTATATTTCTTGGGTTTTAGTTATAGGATAACCAGTCGTTCAATGTTCCGCCTTCTTCACGCCGGACCGTGAGACAGAGTCAACATCCGCGTTTCTAGTCTAAAAGTTTGTCCCCATTTTTGGATAACATTTTTTCTTTTATGTCCATTGTAATCTTTTTTGGTGAATCTCTCAATGACCCTGCTATGTTACGATAAGCTAATTATTTTCATGCCTGGAATCGGAGTTGAGGTATACTGTTTTGTTGGTACATTATTCGTTCCTCAAGTCAAGTTAACTCAATACAGTACCTGTGGTCAACTGACTACTTATAATCTTGATGTGTACATGGGGTTCGTATAGGTCTTTCACTCAGCCAATGGATGATAATCTGGTAAACCCATTATTCTGCAGTTCATCATGATCGTAAACTTTCGTGTGATTATGTCTCTCTTCATTAATATATTAGGCGCGTACATTGATTCAAAACTTTGATTTCCGAAACTCCATTTTTAGCGGAATTTCTATTTTCCACCAATATGTAAGTGAATAAAACCTAATTTTGTGAACGGGCTGAAGAGCTCTACCATTCATCCCATTAGTCGACCCTAAATACTTTCTTTGCTGACCAATCCATTATCTTGAGGCTTGGATACAACGTTCGATCGATGTGAGGTTCCATTGTGGCTGGCATATCTTATTGGAAATGCATGGATCTCATTTACCTTCCTCTATTGCAGAGAGAAAGAAATATTTCAAAATTGTGTGGCTCGAATCTGTGGTCTGGTTTCCTTTGAGAACTGCTTTCTATGGTTAGCTATCGGTAGAAATAATACTTCACTACCGAATTCAATCTTACTTATCTGCATGCCATGCTCAAAGAGAAATAAATGATAAGGTACGATCGCCCAATCTAGGCATTTTTCATTATCAATTAATAAATCAATATGGTGATCCTGTCGTGCAATGTGGATTTCTGATCGGAACTGATGGATTTGCACTATGTCATTCAGCCATATAGTGTACTTCGCACATCTCCGTATGGCAAACGTAAACTGTTGCCTGCAGCACTGACCATGCACGGCGAACAATGTTTTCCAATCGCATAAGCATGTGTAACCATGACAAACATGTTTTTGTTTGGATTCAGTATTCCCGCATTTATAGACATTTCCACATTTCTTTTCAGCTGTAAAATAGCTTAGATCCATCAAAGCAATCCAGGTAATTCTTGATCTGTAATTTTTCAGGAGGCTAGCTTATACTTGTTTCTAAGTCTTTCCAGGAAAGTATTCTTCTTTCTTCAACTTAGATAACTAACAATCTTTACTCTTTACGATGTTTTCTCTGAACAAGATGTCTGCACTCCCAATGCAGTTGAGCTTGTAATCTGAAGGTCCTCTCATGGAGAACTAATATTTGCAAATCAGCACTCGCAGTCAGCTAGAGCAAATTTCTGATACCGAGATGCAAGAAGGAGACCGCGGAAAGACATGTTGGTTTATTGAGAGATATCAAAAGTTACAATATATATATGCTTTGATCAATAATCATTCTTTTTCCCACTCATGGGCGGCAGCATATTTGGTTGGTCAAAACTATTTTTTCATTGCAGTAGTCATGAAGTTGTAACACAAAACTTCCAAGCTATCGTTATCTCTGAGCTTTGGATTACTACACTTAATTAAACGACATAGCATGAAGCTCTACCGTAGGCTATAACGCTACACGAATTACAGAGTACACGTTTCGGCGATGTTCACGGGGATAAGCCCAAACATTCTTTATCTTTTAGGGATATCGGCATGATTAAAATCGACGTTTAAAAGCCAAACTCAAAATCAGTAATGTTACCGGACATAATCACAGCAAATTTCATGATTTCACGTATGTCTTAGCCATACATTGCAGAAAAATGGACGTGCTGTAATGATCGTANGTAATGATCGTAGTAGTAGTAGTAGTAGTAGTAGTAGTAGTAGTACACACGGAATTCGGAACATAAACCACGCAATAGGAATCACAGGACACACATCCAGGATCAGCTATCACGGACTGGATTACGGAAGCACTGGACCGCAATGACATGAGCTCGCCATATTTCACGTGAACGAGACGCGCAGAAAAGGCCACAAGACTCGCAACTCGTAGTTCCTTTATTGAAAGAAATGAGAGCGATTAAGTAATATATAAAAAAGATCATTGGTTATCTAGGCTTCTACCAATCATACTGCAGCATTCCTTGCTTAATTCTGAATCTGTCTGCACTGTCTCGCATTGGCTGGCACGATCCACCAATGGCGTCTAGTCAGAAGCCGTGACGCGTACGCGCGTCATTGACGTCACCTGTCGAATTCGATTGATCACAGGTGTCCAGAAACTGTAACGCGCCACTCCAGGGTAGACGTCACCACGTGGGCCTGGATTACCACTGGTGTGTTCAAAGCAATTCGTACAGTACATCATTCAATCTTTTGATTTCTCGAGCATGCTTTCCTGCAACGCATCAACTCTGCAGGACGAATAAAACTTTGATACCCTACCTCATTTCTCAATCAGCTGAATCGTCATCTTGATGTCATCAAGTTCACTGGAGTCTGCCATATAATCTCAGAGGACAATATATTGCATATTGGTAGTTAACAAATAAATCTGCAATAAGAATTATTGAAGAAGAAAGCAGTTTAGTGAACAAGATTATTTTCGGGGATCCATGATCCTACTAAATAACGTATTATTTGGTGTAGAAGAAAAACAAAATACAAAATGTCACGCTGTGATGACTAATCACTGAAATCAAGCTCTTTCGCAAAAAAATCTTTCTCAACGAGTACTGTAGGTATTAGCCAGAAAAGATATAGTTCAATTAGGATGAGTTATTTTAATCCCCAATAATCCAACATGTAAGTGTACGATGTATCCTGTAGTGGCAGTTAGATCGTATGGCTTTCTAGAGGAAAACGCACGTGTTCCTTTTAGCGCAAGAGTAGATCTTATACTGTTTCCGATCAACTGGCCGCCAAATGCCTCAGTATGATGTGGAGTGAGTGTCTCGGGTTCCGAAATGGCCATTCGTCCCGAAATCATCTAGAAATGCTCCCAAAGGACCAAGCGCCTCAAATAGCTTCTGCTGAGGAAGTTCTACCCACTGCGGAGGAGGTGGCGGAAGTGTTAATACTAAAGTGGGAGGGCAAAGGCGAATGCCCGGCGCTTTCCACCGGGTTGACTGATCGCTAGTAGTCAGTCTAGGGGAGTTGGCTAAACCCTGATTCCAAACCACCCACACCTGGCGTAAGAAGCTCATAGTGGCACCAATCTTCGGCGCAACCGAACCGGTCTCCAGAGTAAATCTTTGGAGTTGACCACAGTGATGCTCACCGGCAAGTTTGCGGCTCAAGGCTCCGGGTAGGGTCTCCCAAGAAAACCCTTTATCTCGGCCTGGGAAACCGGGTAGTACCACGCCCACAAACTAACCATGGACTTCTGAACTTACGCAGTCACACACATCCGAGCTCAGTAGTCCGATTAACGTTTCCTTCCAACCCAAAAGAAGCGTTTCAACCGCGCGTCTCCGGGGACCCTATCGCCTAAGCGTCTGGTCAAGGAGGCGTTGGTATTGCCTTAAGCGCCAGGACCGAGGTTGATCTATCGGATGGGATCCCGACGACTATACGCAGTGAGACTCAGAGGCTGAAGTAGGGTCAAAAAGCAGAAACCAAATGAACGACGCTTATTAGTGGTTTCTGCATACTCTCCTCCAACTCTCTCAGACTCCTCGACGCTCGTCGGGTAATCCCGGCAGACCGCGAATACAACGAACAGTGCCTCCCCCTGAAGCGTGAAATCACAAAGAGTTTGACAGATGACAGAGAGGTCTGGTGGACGCTACGTGCAAAGGAGATGGAATCAGCGGTTGGATGTGGAAACACTCGGCAACTACTCCAGCTCATCCGTGCTACAGGCCCCAAAAGACAGCGCGTTAGTGAAACAATCTGCGAAGTATACGGCACGTTAATAAACAGCCTTCATCGACGATTGGAACGCTGGGTGGACCACTTCACATCGCAGTTTAACCAGCTTCCTCGCGCTGACTGCTTCAAATAGTTCTCTTGAGAGTGCACCTTGGCCACTATCCACGGGACCGCCCACAGAAGCGGAGATCCGAAAGGAACTCCAAGCCCTGAAACGCCACAGGGCAGGTGGATCAGACGGCCTGCCATCTGCTCTCTTTAGACATGTGACAATCTACAAGAAGAATTGTCGCAACGCCTGTTTCATACACAGGGGCATAAGTCTGATTCCAATAGCACCGAAGATGCAAGCGTCCGTTTTATTACGCAGGTTATGCCCATTCCGTGAGAAGCAGATCCGCGAGGAGCAGGCCGGGTTTCGTGCACGCCGTGGATGCATAGATCAAATCTTCACCCTCCGTCAGCTACTAGAACACCGCAACGCATACAGACGGCAAACCGTTATTGTGTTTTTAGACATCAGAGCGGCTTAAGATTCTATCGATCGCCCAGCACTATGGAACTGTTTGCGGAGATACGGAGTACCCGAGAAGTATGTCTCAATCCTGAAAGCGCTTCATTACCAGACCTCGGGGAAGGTTAGGGCCTACGGTCAACTTTCGCCCCCATTTCCTGTCACCAGTGGGGTGCGACAGGGTTGCCCTATCTCTCCATTTCTCTTCAACTTTACCATTGATGGTGTCCTACAAAACGCGTTACTTAACGTAACGAACGCTGGCGTCGAACTTCTTCCTGGGAACAGAGTCGTAGACTTAGAGTATGCCGATGATACTGCCTTACTGGGTGACAATGCACCAATGATTCAAGAGTCGTTGAACCGTTTGGCAATTGAGGTTACTCGTTATGGTATGTCATTTGCACCTTCAAAGTGCAACGTGTTGTCGCAAGATCGGTAGGAACCCATTCCTGCACTTTCGTTGGGTAATCACAGTCTAGAAGTAGTCGAAAGGTCTGACTACATTGGGAGTTGCATAACGGCTGGCGGAGGTGTGGGCGAGGAGATCTCCCAACGCGTGATCAAAGCTAGATTAGCGTTTGCTAATCTGCGGCATCTCTGGCACCCGCGCGACATATCCCTTTCACTGAAAGGGCGTATGTATTGCCCAACGGTATGCACCGTGTTGTTTTTATGGCTGCGAGACCTGGCCTTTCCAAACAGATCACATCCAGCGACTATCAGTCCTCGCCAACCGCTGTCTGTGCAACATCGCCCGCGTATGGTGGGAGCATCGCGTGAATAATGATGAAGTCAGACGACGGGTGCTAGGACCAGGTAGTCCTCCTTTGAGTAAAATTATTTCACAGTATCATCTTAGATGGCTGGGGCACGTCCTACGAATGCCTGAGCACCGTCTGCCACACCGTGCACTACTCGCAGACATCGGTCCAGACTGGAAGAAACAACGAGTTGGGCAGGCTATGACGTGGCGCAGAGGGTTAAAGAGATTGTGCTCGGATCGGGCTTCTGTTGGGGTTTCTCGGCTCCCGGTCGGGGCTCAAAAGATTCAGATCGTCTTTGGCTGGAAACACTGCGGGATATGGTATTGAACTGAAGTCAATGGCTCGAATGCATCCTCTCTTGTCTGCAATCCCGAAAATAAAATGAAAAAAATAAAGTACCTTAAAATGGCGTGTAATAAACACACAAAAAGGTTGCTGCTCCCAAAGTTGACTGTTTTATCTCCCCCCTTTTGTACCCATATTTTTTCGTCAACCCACGGTTCTTTGGCGCCGTATCTGTAAAGATTGGTGTTAAATATATATATATATATATCCGGTCAACTGAATAACTATCTGCAAATCGAACCATAAGGCAATACGATACACTCGTCTGGTAACTCATTTCCTACCAGTCAGGATAGTCTTGCTCAGGAAGTACCAGAACAGCTATTAGCAATCACATACAAGACACTTGTCACAGGGTTAAGGCGCATTTTCTATCGTTTTTTGTTCCACGATCAAAACAGATTGCGAGAATAGTTCAAGTCGTGATTAGTGCAACGCTTAAGTCTGTGCCTTATGCACAAAACACGGCGGTGAATTTAACTCTATCCTGTTATGAGTAAATATCTGAGTTTCCATCCAAATCCTCAACGCCATAATTTAGTCACCTCATCTTTCCTTGTTTCATCAATTTATAATCCCTCCAATCCGATTTTTCATTGTTCAATCTACTTCGTTTTATTGAATACACAATGATGCAATTTTCAGGAAGGGGAAGCGGCCACTCAAAAGTCTGCCATGGGACACAGAAAGGAGATTCAGGTGTCGGTGATGGGATTCGAAACACACTTCCCCCGGAATGACGAATTTAGTGACGTTACCATCAGGCTTCCACCGCCTCAGTTACCCCGTCGCATCCTGTGTCGCACGTGATTTTATTTTGGAATTGACATATCTCCGCTTTGAATATAAATGATGACGGGTCTGATAACCGTCCTCTCTTCATTCACTCTGGTCCGTGGTCATTTTAACTTACTAAATAAATAAGTTTGTGACACTTCTAAATGTAACAGCATAGATGCGATCAAATTTTCAGCACGCAGAACGTTAAACATTCTTATTTTACTGTTTTTAAAATTCGTATGCGGAAACCATTCGATTCCTCAAACTGTATAGATACCCGGATGTCAAATCAGTTCTAGTTGCCAAGCTTGGTCTGACCTGATAAATGTCCCGTAAAACTGGAACATTGAATAAATCAATTTCTGAGTAGTATTAGTGGACGTCGAGAAGGATCATTTTTATTCCCAAAATATTTCTTAAAGTTCCGTAAGCAATGTAAACAAATATAACTGTGTATCTTCAATCGTCCGTTACCTGAAGGTTAGTGCCACTATTCTAAAGCTTTGATCTGACAGGATCGATAAAGGACATATGTGTTTCTCCAGTGAGAGTGCATTAACTCGAATTGGAGAAAGTTTTCCTTAGTTGATCAGTGATGACTGATTAATAATCTGCGCAGTTGGCTGTATTTTAGATGTAGAGAGCCTTTTCATTTTCAGTATCAGAAGTGACTGGAAACTAGCTTTCTCGCAACGCTGTTATTCTAAATGACAATTTCTCTACATAATTGTAACATAAAATCAAACAATCAATCCACTTTTGAAATAAAACCCACCCGGAAAAACGTTTTACACCCACAGAATGGCAAAATTGATCAATCACGTTTAGACAGAAAGGAGCGACAATAGTTGTAGAACAAAAATAAAATGAACGAGCATAACTTCATCGCCCCTATATATGTGACAGACTGCTCAGTTGAAAACAAAAACTACCGCAACTTTAAAACAATCTTATTTGCGTTTACGTAAGTGAACTGTGATTACACTACATTGAAGCATTGTAAGCTTCACGACTCAAAGGCGGAGTGATTGATGGAAAAACTGTTTCTTCTTGCAGTCTGTCTAGTCCCCTGATTCTATAAATTACATGCTAACAAAGGACATACATGCAGGATGGATATGAAACTTTGGCTATTGGTATCAATCAAGTATGGATTAGTTCCTATTAGTGGCGAGTCAATCATGACTAAAATGTCACAAGTAAACTAAATGAATAAGCTCCTTCTGGTTTATTGGCACCAAGTGGAAAGCATAAAGAACAGTGTTTGAATGAACCTCTTTAGTATACTCCGTCAGTCGACCTCTTCGGGATGAGATTAATCATCCAAAATAGTCCCGGAACATGTACCTTGAACATTAAAGCCAGTTTAGGAATTTGAGAGACGAAGTTGAACGACTCTGGTAATGTTGGTCAGTTGAGTAAACGGCAAACACTAATCCAATATCAAAACAATTATATAATTCTGTTGTGCACCAAATTAATGGGTAAATGAGCACACAACAAATGAAACAGTAAGTTTATTGTAAACAACAAATATGTAGCCGGTGCACAAACCGGGTAACAGGTAGGAACAGATAAATTGTAGGAAGGCAGGCAGGCCGACCCCGGCTCACACGTCGCACTACATGCGAATGCCGTCAAGCCAGCAATCAAACAGTCAGTTAATCGATCAATGAATCAATCTGGCCACAGCCATATATGGCAAGCGAATCAGTCAGTTGTGAACCACAACAAAATCCAAGATCATTGATTCATGGTTCAAATAAACCCAACAGGGGAAAGCAATTGTTATTTAACCTTTGATAGAAAGGTGTAGTCACCGCGAAAATGACAAACCTAGTTTCAACCAAAAACATTCAAATATTCTAGCTTGTTAGTGGAGCCTAATGACGATATGGAAGAATTCATCTGTACGATCTTTGCAAGTCACGTGACTGGATCAGGTAGACGAGCAATTTTGAACCTTCTCGGACAAAGTCACTACAAATCACGTGATGTGCTATTTCTAATGACTACTTGAATTTCTAGAGTTCTTGTTTGGTGGCATTGTTGGTTTCAAACCACTTTCATGATAGCCCGCAGTTATTAATGAACTATTTCAAGGTCTGGCTTACTCGTCCTTCAACCACTATGACAATACTCTGTTCCCAGTGCTGTAGACTTCTGGTTACCGCATATATTTGATATTCATTTTCATTCTCTAATCCTTTGCATCAAGTTCTTTCAAGATAAATTTAGTTCCAGGGACAGAGACGTCCCTCCGTTCGAGGCGACCACTTAAATCACCTTAATCATTCCATTTCACTGCAAAACAATCCCGTTTCCCTCGTGACCGGATCCAAATTACTCATGTTTGATCTCTGAAAAGAGTGTGAGCCTCGGAGGATGTATATATGGATGTCATCTTCACCTTCATACGACGTACACTCGACTGGCTGAGCTACAAGGCAACTTTAACATCCTTAGGTTTTTTACATTTAACCATCCACGTTGGTGGCCCGGTGGTAACGTCATCAAATCATCACCCCGGTGATGTGTGTTCGAGTCCCACCAGCACCGCCTGATTTCCGTATTGTGTTGAGTGGGATCTGTTTGGTTGACCGCTTCCCTCTTCCTGAAAACTGTATCTTCGTATAATCAATAAATTGAAGTAAAAATGAAAAGAAAATTGAAAAAAAAATACAGAAATATATGATGTTCACCAGTTAGCATATAGGTTGTTTGCTTGTGTGGATTCCGCTCATAGCCCATAGCAATAAACCAAAAAGGTAACCCGAGGATAAGATGACTGATTATTGATTGCTGATTATTGATTATTATTATTATTGATTGTTTTGATAGATAATCCATGCATGTTTTCAAATTATAACGAGACTCGTATTCTTTGGTAATTCAAATACTTATTGGTTCATTCATTATCTGTCATAATTAGAACCAGATGAGTGACCACGAGAAAGTAGATCACTGATGAACCACATTAACAAGCATACTTCGCCGAACCAATAATTTAATGAACCACCTTAATTGTGTATGGTTCAATGATATGTAAGTATTCGGTTAACATGAATGTTATTGCGGCGCTGTAGGTGGAATTGTTCCAGGCTGTTCAGGTGTGCTGTTTTGCCGTCGCCCGACTCAACGCCAGACCGCTTACATTGAGTCCGTAGGTGGATTGCCCTAGCAAGCCTCGGGAAGATGGATGCTATAGGCCCCCAGAGATGAGCGGTTTGTTCCAATAACTTTGCCGTCCAAACCCTCTCGTTAGTTATCAGACTAAACAATGTTGCCGAAACGTGGGAGGGGCAGCACGGAAAGGGGTATGAAAAGCTTTTTTTCTGAGTTCACCTTTGTCCTATTCTGTGCATGGTTTTGCCATAATTCAAAATGAACTTTGATAAATTGCGTGACTATAGCTGACGATCAACATAGATCCTTTGACCTGACCATGTTGTCACGTCTGACGATCAATGGGACTGGTAACTCAAGGGCATCATGTGGCTGGGTAAAGAGGCTTAAATTCAGTGGTTCAATAACAGTCGACTGATGATAGTAACCAGCGTAACACCGGTTCGTACTAAAACTTAAACACTTTTCATATCCGTCAGGGCAATTCGGTGAAGGTTCTTGACAGGTTGCAACCGCGCATTTCGCATTCGCCTGTTTCCTACTCTCACTCCAAAATTTCGTTAAGATCGTGTTATCTGGTCATTGGACTACAACGATTGTTTGTGAGGAGGGCAACACGAGATGCTAACCCGGATACTTATTGAGATTTTTGTCGATAATTGATCAACACAGCCATAGATTGACACCAAAACCTTCATTGACTTCATTTTATTCCATCATACCGATCAGAGCACATTTTGTTACGGCAACTGGGATTGCCAGAAGTTCAAAACTGGACGATTTCGGTCGCCATGATCAGCTACGGATAATTTAAAATTTAGAATAGGAACGGTACATAGAAGTGGAAGAGACGGAGCCACCATTGAACTGTGTTATACGTGTTATGGGCAGGGAAAGTAGTCCAGGCATCGTATGGAAGGAGGATACAAAAAACATGTCAACTGGCAAAATGACTGCCTTGAACTTTCATATCCAGCAAGCACAACACACTGACCTGCGAAAACAACCAGTATATAGAATTGGTATCCATTTATAAATTAAATCGGAATTAAGTCTAAATAGCTGAGATTTTTCAGGTGGTCGGTTGATTGTGATGCCCAAATGACTAAACTGTAACCCAGGGCACAAACCTAATAGTAGTTCTCATGCGTTTACGGACGCACAGCGCTCCCGTCCTTTGCGCCGCGATCTGCAATGTACACACACAGGAGAATTCATTTGAGCTCTATTTTGTCATATGACTAGCAGAACACCTCCGAAGTCCTGTGAGAACGAGAGATATCCAGATTCAAGAGAAAGAGTTGTAATCCAGTTATAACCTTCTTTCCAAAATGACGAAGAAGCATACAAATTCGCTTAAGCAAAACAAAGGCAAATGACGTGAATGGACGAATAAACGCACGTATTCGGCTTGTTGCCGTCGTGAATAAACGCAAAACCCACATGTGGGAGCTGGAAACGGGGACTTCTACAATTTGTTTATAGATCAGAAATCCACTTACGGAGTGACTCATCCTGAATGTTACCCCACTTTAATTAATTCAAGTGAAGTGAGTTGGTGCCGTTTATTACAGTCATGCCGGGGAACGTTGCAGATGCATAGCGGTCTAATATTCTATTAATTACACTATTTAACTCAATGTTCTATATGTGGGAAATCTAGACATCATATCGGCTTNGACCGTGAGAAAAGTCAATCAGTCACACCACAAATGTAAGGCACCTAAAATGGAAAAATCGAATGTATTATGTTGTGCAGTAAATAATGTCACAACACGTTTTTTTATCAAACTGGATCTTCAAACAGAAAGGAAGTAGCCTAGATTGAATTATGATCATTCCTTATGGTTATGGTTAACGGTTGTAAAAACTGAGGTGAACTGAACTTGTGACTGTTTATTCGGCAGTGAATAGTTTCTTCCATACAATGATGTACCAAATACATGAGCGAGTTCCTATATTATCAAGTTATGATAAACATGTAAAGCGCTGGGGATAAGAAGACATTCTGCCATGAATAAGCAGGATTTGATTCAGTCAATTTCATTTTTTACTTTATCTTTCTTTAATTGAATATTAAAGAATACAATTTTCAGGACCGACATGTGTTCTGCGATGCATTTTTACAGTCAATTTGAGTTAGTTTTGCAATTCTGTGCTGTAACAGAAACTCGCCTATAAAAGTACACTTGCGTGTTTACTTTTGGCCCTCGTTACAATTGAAAAGGTACTACATTCGACAGATGTCAAAGTATCATGGTTAAGCTGCTCATGAAATCCTCAATTTTTATGATCTGTTTGCAGTTGTGTCCTTAATCGAATCAAAACCTGATCAATATTGTTCAATAGGCGGGTATATCAAAATGACAGTGCCGCAAATTCTTGCAAAGTTAGAGAATATCTCGCATGCAGATCTGGACAATGTTAGTATCGTAGCTTGTGAAACGCTGGCTAGTTTAGTGTACATAAAAGGTTTATGGAGTAAAGTAGACGGATTATACTTTACCGAAGCAAATGAATCTGTGTTAGTATTGCAATGTCCCCTGTGATTTTGATTTCTTCAAGAGTATTCTTAGGCTAACTCAGTTAAATAATCATTTTGCACTTTCTGACTAGCCGTAGCTTCGTCGGTTACGGCATAAAGAATTTTTGGATTGAATCCCTCATTGAAACTGGATCGAAAATTTGATGAGCGCTATTCGTCAAAACCTTTCCCTACCAACTCCGATGAAAAAGTCCTGTAGACGTGTAGTCATCTAAGTATGTTTTGCGGTATACGGCCCCATTTCTCCTTTTGAGCATTTATCTACTCCCGTAGAAATAATTTCCATTGCCATTACGGTCACATGTTCGTTCCAAGCTGATACCACAAATGTTTCATTGGATCGAGGTGTCCATGGAAGTGTCATTGTTCATCGCTGTACACACAACCTGTTGTCCACTCCCAATGTATCGGTCGGTGACGTTAGGCCGATACATGAACGAGGAAGCAACTCTTCAATAGAGACCAATGTTTGTTGAATCTACGAGACAGTATGGCAGGCGGCAGGATAAAGTGATAGCTTATGTATCCAGTTCTCTGAGCAAAATCGATTAGGAATAAGAAGCATCTGAGAGCCCTAGCGTTACCTTTACACGTGCCTACGAAGTGATCGATTTATCAACTAACCGTCCACTTTGAAAGACCAAAGTATTTGGCGATCCCTAGGCACGAAGTTTCTGTCTCTCATGTTCAAATGACCTTGACTTTTATGAGCAATACCTAAATTCAAAAGAATATATAAAACTGTTGGCGTCAAACCACAAAAACTGCACTGCTCTCTGATTTTCACAACAAACCGCAAGGTTCTATCTGATACAAAGGAAGACGGAATCAGGTAAAAGTGCAAATGGACTAAGCTCGATTGCACCAGTCCGAAAAACCAATACGGAGCCCCAGACCTACCTTTAGGAGGGAATGATCTCTTCTTTGGTGATCAGTGAACTTCGCAGCTTTTTGCCTGAAACTGAAAAGTACTTTCTGAGGCAATTTTTGGACATTGCGATTGCTGCCGAACAAAAGGGATCATTTGACATATACACGACGAATTTCCCCTTTGAAAAAGCGATCAGGTTTATCATTTTCGGACTTGGCCAAAGCTGGAACTTTTTCTTCGATTAACTCTGAAGTGAAAAGTACGGATACAATCAAGATACCAATACCGGTGGGTTGAAGTTTACATCTCCTCACTGTGTCTGGCATTCATTCGTTCAACTCCCGCATGTCGGATTCACGTTTAATCACCACTGCAACAAGCCAAACTGATTCGTCTGTTCATCATTCACGGTACCTGGCTTCATTTTCCGACCCATTTCGCATCCTTCTTCTTTTTGGAAACGAGGCTAATTCCTTTGTAATGTGGATTTCTCTCCCCATCACTACACGGAGGGCTGCTGACTGGGGATTGCGTCAGAGACATTCTGTCTGGGGCAAATGACCAAAGGCAATTCACATGAAACCTCGTGTGTTTGCACACTGCATAATGTGGTACATATGGTGACAGTACTGTGCGTCCTTAAAAGCATAAGAGATAGTGGTAGAATTGTGCACTCGATCACAGTTTTATAAAATGGTTATCCCACTAAATCAGTAGTATGTGAATTCTCAAACACTTCGACTTAATTCTAAATCATTTTGACGTAGTTTTGAAACAGTCAAAATAGTTTGCTTAATTTTGTTTGTTTTCCGTTGATGATTCATCTCAAAATGCATTTGATTAAGTTTCTTCCGTTCATGGTTATGTCTTGGACTGTGATTTAACATAAATCTATGCGGTAGCATACCTACGGATTAAAACGGACGATGTGAACCATCTATTCGGTGATAAACGAAAGCTAAAAGTTGTTCTGCAAAACGAGAACACAATTGCATCAAGACGATGCTGATCTCGGTCGCAAATTAACTTCCGAGGAAAACGTTTACAGAAATGTTCCAGGACTTCGATAGGAATACATCCAAAACATAGCACTGCAGCCGAATCCCTCATGTGTCGACGAATAAATATATTGGAACTCTGTAACTTCGTTCTTGATGTTCAGTTCGTGGCTCCTGAAACAGTCGCTACTCTTCAACTCAACCAGGTTGGCTCTGTGTCCAATTGATTCTGAGTAACTTTCCAGTATTATGAATGCTTTTATGAGGCTATCCTCTCCAACCTCTTCTTGAGAACAAAAACGTGTTCAACTGCTCCAGTCTGTGTTCGTCGCTGGTTCTTGTATCTTCTGCAAACAAACGCGTAATCCTCCAGATAAGATCTCTACACCTGGATGCAGTATTCCAGTTCAACTGCAGTAAGACGCTTCGTTTCCTGAAACTGGCCATCATTCATCAAGCTTTAAGTGTTGCTTTCTGTCACCACACGATGAGGTTGAAGTTGGGGCTGAGTATCAATTCTGGACTTCGGTCTCCAGTGGTCTATTCTAATGTGATTTGGTCATTTGACGGATAAGCTGAAATACTGCCTCAGTGATTAGGTTCTAACACTTTGGTCCAACTTCACTGACCGTTGACAGAAATTGTTCAGGTTGCTACACCTATCAACGTCATTCGCAACTTCAAAGGACGGATTCCCCAAACCCTGTACAAGTTTGTCACGGCTCATCAAAAACAACAGATAACCATTACTGAATAGACCACCTTATATTCACTCTTGGAAAAGTTCTACTCTCGGCGGAAGTGGATATAGCTAAATGTGACAGTGATACTTTCAACCTGCATTTCTGAGATAACTTCTTTGATGATCATGGATTGTCCCCGAGCACCATGGTTTTGTCCATACTTTTACTGAAGGACATTTAGTGAATTCTCGGTCTCTTCCTGGATATTGTTTACTTTCTTTCCTTGTAAATTGATCACCGATCAAACAGCATATCTTAGCTTTGATACCCATTGTGGTTACCTTTTGAATCCCAAGTAGCAAGTTCCAGTTACGTAGTTGCAC
>UZAN01047296.1:10452-20484 GCA_900618425.1 Echinostoma caproni
GTGGTATAGTTTAATCTGACCAGAAATGCTACCCAAAGGTTCCAAGCGGATTCATTTTATAGAACAGTCTGAAGAGATGCTTATTTGTGTGCTTTGTTTGATCCATAAACTGACCAAAGGAATAACTACTGAGAAAATGATAGATACTGTATGAAGCAGCAAGTTTGAGACCCCGAGTATATATATATATGTATATATACATATTATTACACACCTAAGTGTGATGAACAGCAGACGGGGATAACCGCATAGTCACGAGGACCTGCTGATCAGTGGTGGATACCGGCAACCTAAACCCCGGGACTTGGAGTGGCGAACCACATAAGGCCCAGATAGGTTAGGCGAGGTATTGAACCGGACAACAGCTGCCTATCACCAAAATTAGTTGGTGGTGGCGGGGCTCGAACCCCGGATCATAGGGTCCAAAGCACGCCAGTGACAGAGACTAAACCATTGCATCACCACGACCCTCACTGGTACTGATTTCCAGTAGTTGAAGTTGGAACTGTTTGCTAAGTTGTCGCTATTTTCCAGTGCACTCTATAATTTGGCATCCGCTTATCCTTGAACTCCTACCCTTTATACACCCGATTTACAAAAACAGAATGTCCCACAACAATGGCGAAAAATCGCAGTGTGCCAGCTCTCACTATCTCGTTTCTATCAGATTTTTACGTTCCATTTTCAAAACCACAAAGTTCAGAGCAGCGTGGTGTGTACTTGCGCGTAACCGACGGACAGCAAGAAGCATGTTCCACAACCGGCGGAGCGGGTGGTATTCTCCACGAATCCGACATATTGTGTGCAAAATATCCCGTCACTCTAATCAGTGATTGTATATACACTAAACTACTCCAATTTTTTTAAAATTTTACTTCCTTTGTTATTGAATAAACAAAGATACAATTTACAGGAAGAGGGAAGCGGCCGATCAAAGGGCAGTCATTCAACACACAAAGGGAGTCAGGCGGTGGTGGTGGGATTTGAACACACATTCTCGGGGTGATAATTTGGTGACGTTACCACCAGGCGACCACGCTACCCTTCAACAGCCATTGCGATAAACCAAACGAAATGATTATAAGACAATTGCTCACAGAGAACGATATCCCCTTAAGTGATTAGTCCGATTTGAAACCTTTTGGTCATCCTTTTGCCAAGATTTTNAGATCGATTATTGCAACAAAAACTGATTTGATTTAGTTTTTATTACACATCATGATAATCTGTCTAGGCACTTGTACGCAATATTTAATGAACCACAGCGTCAATAACTAACGTGATTAAACGATTGATTGGGTGATAATTGGTTGATTAACTGACTAACTGCAACTGACTGGCCGATCTATGTAGGCATTTATTTTGATACTGAATGTTAGATATCAAAGAATTAGTGATGCCTCACAGACTTCGTTGGATTCTGTTTTTTTTTCTGGCGAAAACTTGTAGTTATTGTATATTTGAAGTAAGTGAGTCTGATGAGTGAACAGGTTTACAACTGATTGCCACATTCAATCCGTCCTAGAAAGTGCACTGTTTCTTGTCTATTGAGAAGTTCGATCGTCCAGCAGCAACGATAGCTCGTCTTCTATGCTTATTTTCTCCCTTGATTAATTTGGTTTGAAAATTTTGTTCAAGTGTTAAATAAATACACATATTGTGATCAACACACAACAGGCATCAGTGGTTAGAAACTTTTCTTCAACTGGTATGAAGAAGCAGCAAAATCGCTTAGGGCAAATTAAATCAGTATGCTCCATTTGAGCTTTTGTCAATTGCAACCGTTACCTGTGTGTTTCTCAACGTGATACAGGCTCGACTGGGGAATCCAGTACACAGATAAAATGATAGTGTTTACGCAAGATGCCTACCAACTGTAAAATAATTTTATCCAATTCAGATGAATCCAACTGAGCAGCTATCTCTATCGATGACTGTCTGATGAAATACCAATTCCAGGTGAAATAATATTAATAATATTATTATTAAATAGCGACATAACGATCCTAATGTATCCGGAAAGAACTAAATCTTAACAAATACTCTTGACGGTCGATAGAAAATCATTATCCCGGCCTCAAAGTTGAGTGCAACATTTCAAGATGTCTTCTTAATCCTTGCACCTTTAGCGAAATTTATTTCTCCTCATAATGATAAACCACTTCCATTATTCAGTATAACCCTTTGATAGTAGATACAAAACAGTGCAATGCACAAAAAGAATTTTAATGCCACTCTATTTTCTGAAATTTTCTCAGATCACGTGTGCATAGGATGATGAAATTTAGCATGTGTACCAATTTTCTCATAGCTCTTAAAAAAATTCGATTACATTCTGGAAAATGTGCTTAAATGACGAATGCTTTGAGTGCTTCGTCCAGGCTCCGAAAGAAAAGAATCCCGCCAAAATTGAATAGTTGGGCTAGTGAATCACGCAACTATAATGTCATCCAAATCAAGACTGACGCGTTGTCATCAAGTCAAGTCAAGTCAAGTCAAAAAGCGCTTTATTCATCCTAATTGATGGATTCTCAGCTTCTTGCACTCCAGGAACCTTTATCGTAGCACACAGTCACAAAAAAGTGAAAAAAACAGCATCGTAAATTCAATGGAATGTAGAATGAGAGTTTGAAAATGAATATCACTTGCGTAGGAAATTCAAATGTTTTCCTTAAGGGATGTCTTTTGAGCCAGAAATCGCGAAAGATAGTGGATGACAGACAAACGATAGGCAGTGGTACGAGCATACACCAGTTTTTAACGACATCTAGTTACAGAAATGGTTAGGCATTGTTTAAGTTCTGTGTGTAATGGGTGAGTGGTGGCTGATAGAATATGGTTGCAGAAGTTATCGCAAGAGGTAAAGTGTTTATCGGCGATAAAGTTAAGCAAGTGCAAATGAGGAATACCGCTTGTTCGAGAAATAATGTTAATAGACCGGCGTAGAATTGTGTAATCTTTAGCTCTAAGATCGGCAGATAAAACTGGCGAGCAATAGAGAAGATGAGTAACAACACAAGAATATACAAATCGAGTGCGTAAATACAGTGGAACTTTCAAACAACGCAAGCGGGAAATAAGGAAACATAATTGTCGAATCTTCACAAAAGTAGAATTTAAATGTGAGGTCCAGGTGAGATCTTGGGAGAAAGTGACACCGAGGTACTGTAGAGTATTTACTGGGGGAACAGGCTAGTTGTCCACATAGAGTACAGAACAATTCCTTTCAAAAGAATGTAGCCGTCCGCATCTGGCGAACGGAAAGGTGACATCGCTACATTTAGAGGCATTGAGAGATAACTTGGAATACGAAGACCATAAGTTTGAGGCAGATAAACTGTTTTGAATTTGAGAAAAGCGGATCTCACCTTGGATTTTGGAACATATTTTGACGTCATCAGCATGCTTAATGGGGAGATCATCTGGGGCTGTGGGAAATATGGATACGATACTTCAGTTTGATTTGACGTGAAAAACATGCAGTTGAGTTCATCTGCTTTGGTTTGGGGCACATATCGTCTAACTTTTGTTCCACAGAGTTTTTTCATAGCACTCCAGATTTAGTTGCAATTACGGTCACCAAGTAGGGTTTCACTGTATTTTGTCAAATCTTTTCAGCTCATTCTTGTTTCTTTGTTTAACTAAAGGTCGATCAGGATTTTTATATACCTGTTCCTTGGTTCTCCTGAGGGTCTTCAACGTGGGAGAAGAAAATCTGGCGGGACTGATGTACATAGGGGCCACGGGGTAGTAGAGTTCAACTAGCTCATGAGGGGTTCACACTGGACCGAGACACGGGTTAAAGAACTGATCAAAATTTGTACAAGAGACTATTTCTCTCACTGATGCCAAGTGGGCCGGGTCGCACAGTCTATGAAAAATCTTCCGGTTAGATGTACGTGTCAGTGTACTATGGTGTTTTTGAGTAGACTTTTGGCAAATTATTTATGGTACAATGATCGGGGTTTGCTAGAGGGGCTCCTCTTCGCACAGCAAACAGGTCAGGATCGTTCGAAACATAAGGTCCAGCTGCACGCATCCACTTGTGGAGAAATTTACCATATTGTGGAGAGACATGTCAAGAAATGAATATCTGCATGGTTAAAATCGCCACTAACAATAAAAAGAGAGGGTTCCGTCTAGTTAGAAAGTTCGGATATAAATACATCAGCAAACGTCTACACATCAGAAGTTGTACTGGAGGGTGCTATATTAATGTTTGATACCACTATGGAATGATATTTACCAAGGAAATGGGGTTTACATTCAACCGAATGACGAGATATATCCTACATTGTAGGTGAAGATAATCTTTGTAGATTTACACCAAGACAATTTGGTGTAGGTTATTAGATCACCACCTCGATTTCGCAGTAAACAGTCTCTATCCAACCGATGCATATAAAAGAAATCCAAATCAACCAACGAGTCGTTGAGGTTAGGATGCAACCACGTTTCTTGTAGCATAATTATCCCCAATACATGGTATTTTTTCGTCCTTATCGGTTTCGTGAAGTCACTCAGTTTGTCAAACAGTGATCGTACGTTTAATGAACAAATAGCAAGGATAGACATTTTCTGAGGTTTTGTGTTACGTAAATCCACTTGCCAGCCTGCTCGGTGTTTTCTGAGGAAACCTGACTGAGACGGTCTGCATCTTTTGTATCTATTTTTAACTTGACAACTGAACTGATAGAGAATGCCATTCTTGCGCGATAACACATAATGTTTCAAATTCTTTAAAGATTCCGGGGCATACGTAATCATAAAAGGTATGAAATAAAAATTGATTCAAATAATTAATTCCAATGTGTGACATGAAGGTTGACAAATTATCCACTGGAGCATAAATGTAGCACGACCGAAATTTGGAGGCTTCGCCTGATTTCCAATATCGTACAGCTTAAGTGTTTCCCTTGTGACATGCGATACTCCTGTGAATAAAAATGTCAAATGGGACACAAATAGTACATCGTTTTGTGTTCTACAGCCCTAAAATAAATCCAAACGTGATACTACAAAAAACTGAATGCTTACCTTTCCGTACTTCCACTTAAAGTGAACTCCACTCTTAAGATTTAGATACATTAACAGGCCGAGGATAATAAACACTGTTCACAGAAGACCCCTTCAGCATACCGTTTCCCATCCAGCTTTAAACAAAACTCGCAATTACTGAGCCTTGACAGTTGTAATTATGTCAAATGTTGCAACGTCAGTAAACTGATGATGATAATGAGGGTACAATTTTGTGAACGGTGTCTATTATTTTCGGCATGTTTATATATCCACTTCTAATGAACACAGTTCACCTGTGAATGAAAAGCTATGTTACATTTAAGATTTTGACTCACCAGAGTGTCGCATATTATACGGAAAAACTGAAGCTTTACGAGATGTGTCAAATGGTTTAAAAATACGGGCACATCGTTTAAACCTTCTTCAATCACTATGACTTACCTACAGCGATATGACTAAAGTTTATGCGTCGAGACTAAATGACTGCGGGTCGTGGCCACAGCACTGTGGGTTTTGACTAAAGGGTCAAAGCTAAAGGATTGTGCATCGAGGCTAAAGGACTGCAGATTTTGGCTAAAGCTTAATGAGGAAAGGTGCAATTCTCGTCAGTCTCATTTGGTTCCCACCAATTGGTATATGCAGGAATGTTTTCGCTTACATTTCGAACAAATAACAGCTCAACATTTTGCAAAACACAACGAGCTTGTATGAATCACGGTGTTTCAATGTGAGCCCCGCTGATTTCGAAGTAAAGATGCGGCATTCAACCGAAACAGGCCTTCTTTATTCTCATAGATATCAAGTGACAAAGGACCTATTAGAAATTCAAATGTCAAATGTCATGCCTTCATTTCGGATGCTTGCCAGTAGAAGTTACTCAGCTATAGACGGGGCACATGAGATGAAAATCCAAATCGTGGTGGCGATTTTCGATAGCTGTTGACCTATCCGTTGTCAGTAAAAATAAACAAACTTGATTGAAGCGAGTTTCATTGATTGACCTATCCGTCTGTACGAGACTTGGTGACAGTCAGAAGACCTATGAGATTTTGCAGACAGATTCGGTTGTAAAGCTAGAGACCGCTAGTTCCAACTGCATGAATCATTCGTTCAAATTGGATCGAGAGAGAGAGAGAGACAGACCGGGTCTTATGGGGTCTCCGGAACTTGTCTGTCCTCATGTGTCAAGGCAAGGTGCCGAGGTAAAAACCTGAGCCAAAACAAGATCACGTATGTGTTTCGCTAAGTGTTCAGTCATCAGTTTATCATGATACTGCGTCATCTTGTATCGAGCCGGTTTTCCGTTTACTGTTCTCGATCCAACTGAACGAATGTCTGGATACAGGCACGATTTTCTTAGAAGGAGCGAAAATCGTAGGGTATAACCAAAAGCACTCAGCGAATCGTAACAGGGTTTCAAACAAAACACACGCACGCACGCATGCATGCATGCATGCACCAACCTAACCTCTGTCAATTCCTGTGACATTAAAGTAAAACCAATTTCGGAGAGTTTTCATCGAGAAAATCTATCTCTAAATAGGTTTCGAGTTACCGTTGACGAAACCAGGAATAATTTTATTGGTTTATCATTGGTCTTAATTTCTGTTGACGAAAACCAATTGTGTATGTATATAGTAGAGTAAATAGCTGTAAAGGGACTTACGTCAACGTCAGCATATCACATTTGTATTCCAGTACGCGCTGATTGCTAATAGGTTGTCCCGGTCAAAGCGAGTGCGATTTCTTTAGGGAATTCACATTCGGAACCTGACTCGTACGGCCCCAGGGCGGTTTTTGAGAACCGTAGTGCATTAAGAGGTAATGTCCGATTGATAGGATCAAAGGTTCATTAGATGGGGTAAAAGATGTTCAACACACCTCGATGTGCAATCCAGACAGTGACCGCTGCCACAACCCGGAAGGTATATGTATGATTCGTATGCATTTTCTTGCTTTAATTAGAATCCGGGTTTTCAATCAACTACTCCCCTCCCCAGGTGAATCTTCGGTGTTTCACAGGCCCGGGTACAGCCCCGGTGGTTGGCTTTTCGTTTTCTCACACGTTCGTGGAAAAACGTTTCCGCTGCGTGAAAATAGTGAGTATTGCTTCTTTGGCAAAGACTTTTTGAAACTAAAGGCCATTCGCTAACGATACATTTTACTTCCGTTTTTTTCTCCTTCGTAATCTTTAGTTGTGTATATTCATAAAATGCTTTGAGATTAGAACCTGCGCCTGAAGATGCATTTACACCTGAACCACTTTCGGTGGTCTTTATCAGCGTAGTCGGTACCATTTGATGCATGTATTTATCCATCGCTGTCCCTGGAGTATCGGACGTTATCAGACAGTAATCGATTCCGCAATGTAGTATTTCTCATCTATGCGTGACTGTGGAGATTGGAGGATATGTTGTGCATAAATTTGTCCCCATGAAACAGATTGGACTATTTATTTCCCTTTTCCTTTGTCAAATATGCACCCTGCTCGTGAAATCAAAATGTTACTGGAAATACAGAACAGCTTTTACATCCTTGTCAAGCGACATCAGCAGTGCATATTCCGACATCAGTTCGTAGTTTATTTGCCAATCTTGATTCAAGTAACGAGTCTTTTGTATGCTCTTTGTTTTCAGACACTTTATATCAGTCCAAAACGATATCATTAGCGTTTGCTGGTATTGGTAGTGGTGCGGCCGAATTTATTTTCGTTTGGATAGGTACGAATTGATCGCAGTCTGTGAGAACACTTGAATCATCCGATTTCGATTGGTTGACAAATATTTTTGTAATTCGGAATCGTGTAATAATCCCAAGAATTGGGGAAAGTGCAACCCACGCATGAACATTAATAATCTACAAATAGTCATCAGCTTATACCATAGTGGTGCCTCATGACCGCAATTCACACGGAAATCAGAAAGCAAGTAAATCGGTTCGTACAGAACAGGAAATAACATCTCATCCTTAGTAAAGATACGTTTTCCATAGTCCTCTTTGTCCGGCCCAGGGTGGTGAATCGAGTCATTGAAAAGCTGAACTCCAAGTAGATATTGGTCCATATAGTCTATATACATGTACATGGCATTCGTTTTCCAATGAACTATCATCACTTAGAAGTTCACCTCTCCCCCTATTTCCTTATTTTCATCTCCGATTTTTTTCAACCAGATCTCCTCATACTTGCCATTCGCAGGGTGTTCATTTCAGTCATGGAAACATCAGTCGATAGATCACACAGACACACACAAACACACAGATTTTAGGTCACAAATCATTTTATTTTGAAATCTATTTTTATTTTTCAATCACCACCCCTACCCGCACCCCCGCTCAATATCATCTTTTGTTTGAACAAATATGGAACAAAAGCAGGATGACTCATTCGCTCGTTTATTGAATTAAGAATTTTCCAGCTATTTGACAAACCCCTGGTTCAATTTTGTTTGAATAACAGCCTTCTCCCCTCCTCTACCGGTGTCCTCGGATCGTTCTCGTCAGACGATCAAAATCAATAATTCAACCTAACGAGGAACTAGTGATTGTGATCCCAAGCAATAGCAGGATATTTGAGCACATAAATACTAGTTGTTGCTATTGGGAAGTTCTAAACTGGTCAAAAAGTTGAACAACGAGAATATGATAACGGATATTGCATCTCGCACAGTAGATTGTAAACTATGGTAACTCGGATGCTGTGTGGGTCTAAGAAACAGACACGTGTTTTGTAAGTGTAAATCTTTTAAGTAAATAGAGACTCAAAATACTAATTAGTGGTATCAGTGGAAACTCAGGTAATGACAGAGAAGACGGGTATTCCTGTTTTATTGAGCAGCACAATAGCAACAGGTTGCCCACACACACGGTAGTGGTAGTGGTGTTGGCGGCGGTGGTGAAGCGATTTCAGTCGCTATCACTGGGGCTTTGGTTCCTAAGATTAGCAGTCCAAACCCTGCCACTGCCACCTAACTTTGGTGTCGTTGACGTCTGGCTCAATATCATACCTAACCTGATGGGGCTTACGTGGCTCGCAACCTCGAGGCCTGGGGCTTGAGTTCCATGAATGAACAGTGTTGTCCATAGGGTTTACCCCGTCTGCTGTTCATCACGAAGAAATCACTTAGACCATTTTGATAAACCACTAATGCTATTTAGGATCTATTTATCTTTTTGTTAGGTGAAACAGTGATCACAAACCAAAATATTACCGCTCATTTTAAAACTTCCGAACATTCCAGGTTTTTGATTACTTATATCAGAGTAATAACAGTATCCGAGGTGTCCCATGAATTCGTTGAACAAATCCCCTTAAAAATGTACAGGATTTACCAGTCGTACGGGCCAGCTAAATTTATCAAGATAGAAAAAATTACAAATCAAACACATTACTTATTTGGGCCGCAAAAAGTAGCATCAATTCCAAGGGGATTCTGTTCATCTAGTGTTATCTTCGAACTGATCGGAGTTTTGGTAACCGATGTCAATCCTGCGAGTGATTGGCTCATTGACTGATTGATTGAATAATAACTGCGCATTCATCACAATAGCTCATCTTGTTGTAAGAATGAACGGTAAATTTGGATTCATTACAAGTACCCGTACAGAATAGCATCCAATTACCTCCGGGCTATCGAGTGAGAATCCTCGATACGTTTCTTTTTAGATTGTTGGTGATCTGTGACAGTCATTCAATCCCTAGTACACCCGCCCCCTCACCCATTCAATTTTTTCTGATCATTCGTTCATAACAGTTAAACATACTGTTGAAGAACTGTAGAGTGCCTTCTTTTTCATTCAGTATGATCATAACGGAACCGAGTCAAACGGGTATTTCTTGGTGGTGGTATTGTAGTGTCCCAATGAATAGGTATCCCTAGTTGATGGCATTTTGTTCATTATCCTCGTGCTTCTTCTGACATCCAATTGTGACCCACTTCGTTTGGGACCATTGTTCCGTGTGGTTTCCGCACCTGGCCGAGTTCACCTGCTAATCCGTGCACGAGCCAGCCAGAT
>UZAN01047297.1:7478-26823 GCA_900618425.1 Echinostoma caproni
CTTTAAAAATTCGCACGTAGTCCTCCCTCGGGTATTTTGACCATTTGCTGCAGGTATACTCGAAAGGGCCGATATTGAAAATGAATTAAATAATTAGCTGGCTGACCACCACAAAGCTTCTTTCATTCATTTCCCAAAACCACAAACAATACGATGTTCAGGTACGCGTAGTACACCGAAGGCAGTTTAGCGTAATTTCTGGAAGCCATCAATCTCAGTCAAAGTATTCTGTAGGGTGAATTTTTAGCACACAACGGTACACAATGGAGTACAAAAAGAACTGAACTTGACAATGCAATGTAAGTAAGCACGAATAGCTCGAATTGCCCGGTCACTAAAAGCACCTCTAACTGTTTTTCCTGATCCCCTTTTACCATGGAATCTACCTTATAGATATTGTGCGCCTTCGTGATAGATCGAATCCACGTGGTACTCCTGGTCATTTTAAATCAACAAAAAGAAGAATTGCACGATATTTTTAATTTATTTTCATTTAATGAATACGTAAATATACAGTTAATTTTCAGGAAGAGAACTATGAATAATCAAAAGCTTCCCGGGGGAAATACGAAAATAGGGAAGGTGGTTCAATCTTTTGGAATATCTATCGCTTTTTTCGTATGGTAAGATCATTGTGGATGCTCACACCGATATGGAAACCCCCTCGACCCCGTATTTTGGGTTGATTAGTCCTGTCAATCTTCCTATGAGGTCTATTTTCGCTTCCTTCCATTTGTTTGCTTGGTGTGTGTTTGTGTTAACCATACTATCAATGAGGCGTTGTAGAACGTAAAAAAATCAGCTAGAATTATTGATACACTCACTTTTACGGCCTCTTTGGTTGTGAGTGGGCATTTTTATATCAACTGCGGGATCGTATGATTAGGTTGTTCACACCAGTTCCGTATCAACCATGTGTGCCGTCCATGGGTTTGAGGAATAACATCCTCGTGTGAATATGCATAATTAAGGACTGTGCTTCACAACTGGCGCGTTCTGCCTTGATGAAATCAATGGTAATGGTCATGATTATTAGCATTACATGTATGTCCCACGAGAGCTTCACAATATATCGCTTCCACAGAAACACACTCACATTGGTGTCTGACGGATCCTCACATTTCCACATATTTGGAACTGTTCAGTTGGTCAGCTCGTGCCCAGACAGTTGGGGTTCTGATGTTTTTTATTCAATTTGCCGACTTGAGACATCTGTGGCGCCGTCGCGACATTCGGCTCTCTGTGAAGGGTCGAGTGTATGCTGCAGCAGTTCGACCAGTTCTGCTATATGGAACAGAAACCTGACCATTAAGGAAACAGGATAAAGATGGACTGTCGGTGTTTGAACACCGCTGTCTACGCATCATTGCGCGAATCTGGTGGGGCAGCCGGACGAGCAATTCTGAGGTAGTCGCGGTCGTCCACTGGAGCAAGTGGTCGACCTCCATAGATTGCGTTGTTTGAGGCATGTGTTACGCATGTCATCCAATAGGCTGCCACGATGAGCGATGTTTGTCGGGGCAGGTAGTGGGTGGAATAAAGCCCAGTGTGGTTAAGCTAAAACCTGGAATGATGGTATGAAAACCCTAACCAGGTGTCTGAGTCACATAAACCCCGTTAGGCTCCCTGGATGCGGACCTCAGGATGGTCGTACCCGATGGTTAGAGTCACTGAGTGACGTGGCTGGGTGTCGTAAACAGTGGAGTTCGTGCATCTCAATTTCTCTGTATCATTAGTTCACTGAACTTCTCAATTTTCTCTTCGATCCTGGTTTCAACCTTTATGTTTTCCTCCTATTGTTCACCCAAATAGGTAGCCAAAAGACAGCAATGAAAAGCGTCGCACGGAAATGCATGCTTAATAGTTGTTTAAACAAACTGAAAACTGTGATGAAATATTTTACGCACTGCCTTATTTCTAATATAGTTAATGGCTTTACTGTTTAGTTGCAGTTGTTAAATTCGCAGTTTAGACACCCATCACTGTTCACCAACCGGGACTTATGGCACAACTGAGAAAATCCAGGTTCATTGGGATGTTGGAATGGCTCTGCGAAATAGTCGCATCTTGTTCGATGGTATTGTTTATGTACAGGGTGGATTAACAAGAACTGAATGGCCTCTGATTATTTGAAACCAATAAAAGTAAATACATGGTTGCACAAAAGCTTCTCAGTTTCAATAACTGCCGAGTTGACCAACCTTTATGCGACCACTTATGTCTAAATATCAATGAAAACAACGGTGCATTCTGGCCCACGATCAAAGCAAAAACAAGGAATCTCTTTGATCTAAACTACCTTCCTGGAAGCTCGCATAATAGTTCCACCAAATGCCAAATGAGACAGCGCTCAAATTCCTTAGATGCCAACTCATCAAGGATTTGAGGAATGACCGCGAGAAGTGGTGGGTAGAAATAAGAGGCTGCAACTTTCAATAACAGTCGCAATCTTTATCGTTTGTCAGATGAACGGGTTCAAGAAACGTGGACAGAAGTGAAGTAATCAAGGGGTTCGATGGTACAGTGGTTTTTAGTCAGCAGTGCCATTTTAAGGCACAGTTCAACTGACCGCCCATCGTCATTAGACTTGTCCACTCCTCCCTCAACTGGTAACTACTGTCAGTTGATATCAGCCATCCACCTGAAATAGAAGTTACATGGGAAATGAGTTATCTTGCATTTATAAAGCCTGCAGCCCAGAAGAACTGGTACTCATCTCGTTTTAATGATTGAGAAGCTCGAGTTGACGGAACTCATTGGTTCAGCATGGGAGAGGGAACAGGTTCTAACTGAGTGGTGTAAGCCGATCTTCTTACCGATTTACAAGAAAGACAATAGATACTCTTATGAAAACCACTTTATCTAAACTTCGCGCTGGTATTACACTCCGTCGATTGTCTGCCGCACGTGAATGGTGCACGCCGGAGAATCAGGCAGGTTTTGCACCTATTTGAGGTGGTATCGACCACATTCTCTAAATTCTTAAAGACAGGCATTCCTTTCGTGGACCCGCAATTTCAGCATTCAAATCGGTCGACCGCTATACATCCTGGTGCCGCTTCTCTCTGGAGTGTGTCAGAAATTTATTCCATTTATACAATCCTTTTATTCTAATAGCCGAACCCGCGTTTGAGCTTACGGCACTTTTTCACTCCAGTTATCCCTGGAAAGAGGTATTCGTTAGGGTTGCTATCTTTCGTTTTCAATGCAACTTTTTAATGGATCTGCTTCTAGAAACAGTCTTGTCCGTGTGGGATGATAGCAGTATCAAAATGCTCATAGATAGAAGGCTAGAAGACAGATCTAAAGCATGCGGACGACATTGCCACTGCTAAGTGAAAATACGGGTAAGTTGCAGGCTTTTTCTAAATGTTACGATAATACTGTAGGAAAAAAGCTTGTTTTCGGTGACTTCTTCCTCGGGCTAATACAGTTATACAGTTATATATGGGGTTCAAAATCGTCAAACTAGTGTAATGGTTTGATGTGATGAATATGATTGGTTGTTTGTGATCTTGTGATATGTGGTTTGAAAGTGAAAGGGCAGAGTTTTTTGTTGTTGTGGGGTTGGGAAATGATCACAGTCACTGTTTTATTTCCGGTCTGCGCCCATCGGTCATGACAAAGGTCACGGTCGTTTCACTCGGCTGTGTCGTGTTGAGGACAGGGTAAATGAAGTGATTGAACGAATCACTTTTAAGAACAAAGGGATGGATTGAGTAGGTGGATAACCACCGCCTCGGCTATAGCAAGGTGCCGTTGACACAGCTTTAGATGGGTTTGCTGGTACTTTGTAAATAACCCTGACTGATCGTTCTTTCTACATAACTTGCCGAACATGAGCAAAGAAAGTGGTAAATGATCATAGATGAGGAGAGGATAGACAATGTATCTTTAAGGTTTACGAGACCATTCGTTGGCAGGGAAAGTACGAGTGATGGCCTTTTCCAGTCGGTGTCTTTATAACTCAGACTTACAATCATTTATAAAACGAAGTCTTAAGAAAAGTTCTTTTCTTTTGACTGTTGTCAGTGGTACTCTCGACGGCTATTCTGTCAAATTCTTCAAAACGAATCGTTCCGGATAACCGTTGTCGAACAGTGTTTGCTTTATGCTTTTCAGTTCCCGAGTTAAACAGTTTGCTGAACAAATTCTCCTTGCTCGATACGCGAGGGTTTGGACTAGGTTTCTCTTGAGTTTCAGAGGCACAAAACCGGAAAAATTGGAGTATTACCCAGTCCAGATCGGTTTGCGGTAAACCGAGCGTTTTACCACGCTTTTATAAATGGTTTGAGTGCCATGTTGAGTATGCGTTTTTCACCTCCGAAGTGTAAAATGTTGCTACAGTACAGGGTTGGTTCATTTCTCACTCTCACTGCAGTTGGGGGCATAACAGTATCGCAGACAGAGGCACACATATCTTCTCAATCTCTTTGAAACTTTACTCTACCAGGATCCTCCATGTTCTCTTCGATGCTGCTTCCAAGATTCCAATTTTTCGTCCACTCTTTCATCTATCATCATCATTCATGAGACAGCAACCAAAGCCACTGCGCGAGAGTGCGTAGTTATCGGTTGTGTTGACTGAAACACGGAGGAAGTCTGACCAAATAGATGTTTGTCCGGTCATGCCTGCGACCGCCTCGCTCGTGCGTGCGGGATACTGATACAAAAGGTTTTTTAAAATAATACCTATTTATAGATATTTATTTCATACTGGTCTGGTTTCACACCACGCAGTAATCAAGTCACAGTGTACTAGTTTAGGAAATTGGTTGGAAACAGGTTTTGAAGGACAAGAACTAAAGAAATGTGCGATTAAGAGAGTAAAATTTTCGCCGTGCTTTTTTTATTGCTTTGTATTTCCAGTTTTATTTTAGTTACGATGTGGAGAAACAGTTGAAGTTTAAATAGCGCCGCCGTTGAGTACGAATAATATTCGTGCTTCTCAAGGGTTTAGAACCAGACTCTTCATGTTCCATCCTGGAAGTCGACTAGACAACTTATGCTAACTTTCTCATTCTATCCCACCAAAGCTCTAACGTACCTGGATGAAATTTCCAATCGTGCCCCGGGAGGCATTCGCTGGGGGCACAATGGTAACCGCCGGCCTGTCATTCTCAACAACGGTCCAAACAATCACCAATGGTTTAGTGAGATAATAGTTTTGAGGGAAAGGTATAAAGATCGTTAGAGCAATCTATCCATACTCATGTATCGCTCCCACCAAACGCAACCGACGACAGTTACGGAATACCTCTAAACGATGGGTATCTTTAGCTCGAACTGGCCAGGTTTCAGATTTGTCAAGTAACACCGCATCTACTTTGACACTATGCTGTTGATCTCTCAGAGTTAGACTGGTATAATGTTTGCCCCGTACTAGAGAAAATCAGGTGGGTCTTCCCAACGCTTACATAGGTTCCACTCACCTTAACCCGGTGTGATATAAATCCTGAACTATGCAAAGTGACTGACGACTTCCAGCCGTTCACCTGCCGAGGTGAGGGCACGCGTGGGCTTCTGCTTAAGTTTTATTGCTCATAAAGTTTCGTTTGTGTATACTTAAGTCCTTTACTCCTTGATGAAATAAATCCAGTAAAGTGACGGGAAGGTATAACCTAAATTATCAATCACTTATTTTTTTGTTGACTACTTGAATTATTCAACTTTTTTGTCAAGATCATGGTTGATTGCATTTATTCGTCATGTAGTTGTGCTCGGGAATGAAGGCGAATGTGTACGCAACACAACCAAAGTTTTAAGCATCTGCACATCTAATTCAATCATTGTTGTCCTTGTGTGCGTAGTAAATTAAAGTACATCTGCGGTGCTCCTGTAGTACCTACCATATTTAACTCGTCAACATCTCATTTCCTTCGCGTTTAAAGTTCTATCCTGTTTACCGTTCTTACCAATCCGATTTTATCGCAATGCGGTCTCTCGCAACGATAATTCGGTTTGATGAAACTCAGTCACCTATGGTATGTGCTTGAATTTGTACACCGGCAAATTAACCAACCAGGGGGTAATTTCGGAAGTGTTTGTCGGGATTTTTCCCATTCTCATTCAGCATTCGATGGTCATTGATCGTTGCAGAGTAAAATTAGTCGTGATAGTTCTCCGCCTCCTCATAAATGATTGACCAATAGACTAACCCTTTATTGTTCAACTGCTCTTCTCTATCCCTCATTTATAATTCTCTCGTCCAAACACCAAATGAGCAATACAATGAGAGATAAAAACTAGCAGTTGACGAATTTCAACGGTTATTAAAGCAGCTTCATGGTGTATATCCGCAAAATTGGAGGAAAATGAATCTCTATAGAAAAAACCTAATTGACATTAAACTCTCAGGGTATCTCAGGTATTAGTGCTTTTCAACATTTAGCGAACCGGAAATCTACGAGCATGATCTTCCGTGTGTTTTTTCTGCACTTCTCTAATCTTTTTGTGGGCTTCAAAATCACTTAATGTAATACAACTTTTCTTTCGCATGCTGTTATGAATTCTTTGGTTTTAACGTATGTCGATCTATTCCTCAGCTGTTTCCAATGATAAAGAGTGTGGCTAATTTTCTCTGAATTTTGACTATCCTGCTAAGTTGGGGCACTGAACCATTTGTGAAGCACTCAGAAAAGTGCCGTTGTTTTCTACGCTGCGGCGAATTCCCTTCTGGATTCCCGTGATGTTTATCAGCGTGCATGACAATTTTGATTCTTATCTTTCTGCCAATTCAAGGCTGATGAATGTATTTTGTTCTCTTTCTCTCTTCCTTAGCCTTACCTCAAGTGCGCTGGTCCGGCTCTAGGGATTTTCGTGAAGCACGAGACAACTGGTTAGCTAGCTTAAATCGTGCTCATTTCCCGCAAACACGTTCAGACCAGATGAAACAACCGCCTGCCGATCCCTTGCTCAACTTGCCCACGGACACATCGACTCCGCTAATCTCCGTGATGTCCAGTCCCGATCTGAGAGTGATTCAGAGCGTTCTAATTTTACGCATTTGCGATCTGGATGTGTCTCGCGTCTCCTTTCCAGACAGTAACGTGCCGTGTCCAAAATCCTCTGGTCCTGCAACCACAACAACTCCCAGTCGTTCAAAATATTCCGGTGAGGAACTACCGTCCGCAGCCAATTTGTTCTTGGCTTCTGATAAGAAATTGCACTGTCTTGCAGATAGCACGAATCTGATCACAGTCGAATTGCGCACCACATATCGTCCACACGGGACTATTCGCAGTCGTACGATGGATCAATCTGGTACGTCATGTCACCAGTGTATTTCCCTTCCCAATCTGTTAGAGTTCATTGGATTTTCTAACCATTTCTCCTTAGTTGGAATGTACAAAGACCACGAACGTCTGCTGAAGAAACTTGCTGTGAAACAGTTTTTCTTGTCAGAAACGGACGGGTTTCTCCCCTGATAAGTTTGAAAAGAAAATCCAGTTCGGCTACACTGTGCGATTTATGTCCTATACCATTTCACTGTATCTCAACTGGGACCTAATGCAGACAAATATAATGTTTAAATATATACGATGAAAGAAGGGACACACCAGGGCAAGGACACAATAGAGAAAAAGTCGTTCTGTTGACATAACAGGGTCTTCAACAGATTAATTGCAATCGCTTGGGTAATCTTGAGCATTCTGGCATTATCGTTGATATAGATTACTAGAAGTGATTTACGATTTACGATGGGATGTTGCGTCATCAACAAAGGTCTGCCAATCGAAGAACTTGGTGTTTCGTAATTCACGGCCCATATCAGTAGCCGGCTGTATTGAATTCGACATATCAACCTTGTTTTAAACGTCGTGAAACCCGATTACGTAATTGCCTTCCTGTTCTACCTATTTGTCACCACAACTGCATTTAGATTGGTAGATGAAGTTTGATTTGTCGTACAAAGACGAGCCTTTTTTAACTGTGGAAAATTCTAAGTTTGACTGTGTAGTTAGTTAATCCGCTTGACAACCGATTAGAAAGGTCGATGGAAAAGATTAGTTACACCATCGCCTTTGAACCAGAGACAAATCCTAACCTCCAATTTAGACGTTGACGTACTGATTGCCTATTTGGCCTTCAGTTTCCTATGCTTTTCAACAATTTCCTTGAGATAACTATTTTTATCAGTGTTACGCAGCTGACTCATCTCGTTTTGTTTTCATGTCGTTGATTGAAATGTGTTGGACTCTGTCAAATGGGGTATAAATAAGACCACGTCTAAATGAAGTTAGCACAACACTTCAATAAGGCATGTACTGATCGGTCTAAGTTTGTTTACGGTACACCGATCTTGACATGGCTCCATCTAACTTTCGAGCGAGAGTGATGTTAAGGAAACCCTGTCTATTGTTCTGATCAGTTATCATGGTGAATTGAATGTTTGAATACTGTCGATTTAGACCTCTAAGGATGTTCTCCGCTTGTTTTAGGTTATCCATGATAATGAGAACATATTAGACATCTTCTGTTCAACACAGTTCGTTTCCATGAATTCTGAACATGGGGTTCCAAATGTACTGTGAAGTAATCAGCTAGAACCTGCCCCAACAGTCTTCCTATATCAACACCGTCAGCTTGTCTGCATATTTTTTCCTTGAATGTAAAGTAGACATAACTAGTATAGAGTAATGGGAGTATCTCAGGAATGGAGACGGGCAGACCATTTCTCACTTTTTCCGTTTCAATTGATCGCAAATTATACGAATAACTTCACGAACGGGAACATTGGTAAACAAGAAGTGTACGTCCAGCGAAGCCATTTGTTTATTGAAATTGTTTATTTGACCTGATTGTTTTACCATGTCACAGTATACTTCATAGAATTTCTCAGTGGCTGCAATACGTTGAAGAGCCACTTTACCAATTGGTCTTGTGGTGAGTTCCTCATTGACAGGTTTGCTCTCAGTAGTAGACTAGGTTTATGTAATTTTGGCAGTTCATACGGTTGTCGAGAAAGGTTTCGGTTTTACGCCCGCGCTCTCATCGATTAAATGACCTTCACGAAGGAAAGGGGTTTGACAGCAATTTCCTGCCTCACGTCTGTCGAATCGTTCCATGATAGTTCAGGCAGAAACTTCATCGAATCGAATCACTCAGAACAGGTTCTGTGTTGTGCACGTAATATATTCGGACGAGTATTACTGCGCTCGAGCCTTTATCGGGGTCTATAGTCATGAAATTATTTCTGAATTGAATTTCTTTGTTGGTTGCTAAATGTTCTGTTTTTAATAAGGAGCTTTGTTTGGACAACATCGTTCTATATTGTCGCTCTAAATCCACCAGATTAGCTTGTATCCTCTTTGACCCGGAAAAGTCATTTTTACTGATCTATACCAACGATAATGCGAAAATGCTCAAAATCGCCTAAGCGATTGCAGTCAATCTGTTGAAAACCCTGTTGTGTCAGAAGAACGACTTGCTCTTCACCCTATCTTTCCCTTGGTGACCCATCCCCCATTCAGGTTTATGCTTGCTTTTAAATCCTCTCCCCAATCGTATATATAAACATTGTATTTGTCGGCAGTTGGCCCCAGTTGAGATATGGTGGAATCGTCCAGGGCGTAAATCGCGTAGCGTTGCTGTACTGAATTTTCACATTTTCATTTATTTCGTTAACTTACGCTTATGATAACCCTTGTTCCGGTAATTACTCTGTTGGCACAGCAATTGCGAATACCACCAACACACTGCCCTATCGGACTCTCATTTAAGTAAACTGGGAAATTTCGGGACATTATTGTTGCAAGCCGTTTGTTTAAGGTAACATTGTTGGTCATTCTGTTATTTTTTTCCACTTCAATGGAAGAATACAGAAAAGCTGTGAGAAAAAGCGTTAACGAGACTCGGAATGAGGCTGTGCGGTTGTTCGTCGAAGGATAACGGTGATCACGATCACATCGCTCCCAAGGTCATGTCTTCGAACCACACTTCCGCCACCTAGCTTTCCCCTTTGTCTATATCATGATACGTCAACCCGTTGTTAGACCGCTTCCCTTTCCCGGGAATAGTTTTTACAATTGTGTTCAATATAGGAGGTAAAGAATTAAAAAAAAACATACTGTCACTTTCGTGGACATAATAAGATACCACTCCTAAGATTTCTGCATTTAGAAATTTCTTGTTACACAGCCAAAATTTGCTCACACTAGATCGTCTTAATTCCTATTAAATAATATTTATCTGTTATAGAACTGAATACCCTGATGGCAACTTTCTGTCAATTATAAAAATATTCTTAATAGCGCAATTAATTATATTCAGTTGTCTTTTCTTGCATGTCACGCTTTTTCATTCTGTCTGATAATTAACCTAACATACTACGCTCAGCGAGAATTTGCAATCGCTCAACATTCTCTCCCCTCCCCGTTTATCTTTCCCACCGATTTCCCTCTTCACTTTCCTTTTGGTTACACCCACTAACAGCTCTTCCCTGTGTTCTGTTTGCTCAACTGAAACCTTTCTATTTGAGCTTCGATGCCGACACGGTAATCTGGTTGAATGCCTTCTTGCTCACACTGCATGTTAATCTGGTAAGTCTAGCTTGTTCGCTCTTGTCTACCACATGACTTATGTGTTGGGTGGTTCCTCGCAATCCCAATTCCGTTACAAACAAAAACAGCCAATTTTCATCACATTCCCCCTAAAAACGAACACGCCTTTCTGAACGGAACATGGGCACAACCATACAACTATTGTTTGCTTTGGGTATGCGTTGTTGAGTCGTTCTCCTGAAGATTAGCCCGAAAAAATCACTGTTCAACTGAGTTTTGTATTGGTTGCCTGAAACAAACAAGGTGTGAACACTGGATGTAATGGAAACTAAGACCAATAAATGTTGTGTATTGTCCCGTTCTCTCCATCCTGTTAATATTGGTTACTGTTGCGCTGGTCGGTTGCCCAAACCACAGATCATTTCGAAAAGCCTGGGATATATGTGTCAATTAGCTCGTGCCGGACCATGCTGAGGCGCTTGGAAAGCAAATCGCATTATGCTCTTCCAACGCTGGATCAAAATCTCTGCTCACCTTATTGGCTAGCTTGACGCATTTAGGGTAATCACGCAACACGTACAATCCACTGTCAAAATATGCTAACAGTTCGTTTTTAGGACCCATGTTAACTGTCTAACGTCACTCACCTTGGCTTTCTTACGATCGACTGGTCAACCATCAATGAGTTTTGATGCGGAATTACTGCTCTTCTTATTCGTCTACCTACCATTTGCGAGCGAGTATGAAAATCATGAACGGGTTCATCAACCAAGCGACTATTTTTTGGCTAGCGCAGTAGTCAGCCTCTTTCCAACCAATGATTGTGATCTTATTGCTCATGGCTCACCCTCTGACCCCTGATAATACATAAGCCATCACAGTAGCATTAGACGGACCTTGGAGTTAGAGTTTATTGATCACACACACTGCCGATGCATTGAAACGAATTAGGTTGCAACTATAAAGTACACTCAGTTGAATTTCCTTTCGGAAAAGTACTTTTAGTAGAATTTAAATCATATCTGTTTTATATCCGTTGGATCAAAACACCCGAGGAAGGGGTTCTTTAAATCATAACAATATAAACCACCAATACTGCTTAGTTCACCATCCAATAAGAGAGAGTTTCAACTTTTGCTGGAATACATGCCACACATCGTCAGTGCTATTCATGAAAGTTACTAGCATTTCTGTTGTAGTTTGGCTTTTCGATACCGTTCTTGAGCATGTTTAAACTTACACACCATTGTGAACAGACCTAATCTAAATAAAACATTCAAATTTGTTCAGTGTGAATTTACTACTGGATGTAACTGTTTTCAAGTATAATAAATGTGTCACTTTTCTACCCCGGGTGCTGTTAAGATTCCTCAGGGAAAGACTGCACCTTCACAACACATTGCCCTATCCGAAGTCTCAGTCAAACCACAGTGTCTAGTGCCCCATAGGGGAGGAAAGAGACTTGGTCAGTGTCATCTGAATGGATGAATCTAATGAGTTTGCACTCGTATTTTGCCATTAAATTCGAGTGCCTGCACAAGCGTTGTTCTAAAACCGAAAATAATCCATATTTGAGAGATATGCTATCAAGGAAGGAATCATATCTACACTTCTATAGGATTTTCAAGGTGTAATCATTCATAAAATGTTGTCGGTATTTACATGGTTCTAACTTCTATATCAAAACAGGGATCTAAGATAGTGTATTTATTGATACTTCAAAAGGTATTCATTCTGAATCCGTGCTAAGTATGTTTTTTCCAGTCGTGTTCAGACATCAACGTTGTTCATAATCATTTGCTCCTAGAGGATGACAGGAAAACCTGTTGTTGCTAACTCGCATATTTGCACTGTCGGGGACTGAAGTGCGTAATTTGTTTCGTTTTACGGACTTTTTCCCGGACCATCACAGTTGTCTATATGTTGACCGCTAGGTTGACATCGCATGACCGCAATCATCATGACCCATTCTTGTTATGGTGTCGATAACGCGGGCATCAGTTAACAACCCTACTTATTGTCTATAAATCTCTCTAAGCGAGTCATGCACTGCTGAGTGTGAATTAAGACCAGCTTTTAAACGTTGGACCGGAGGTTCCGGGTTCGACCACTTGTGTGTCTTACACTGTGATTGATTTCCAAACAGTGAAGTGTTGAAGAGCACCGAGACTGCGGTTTGTAACTGGATTCAGATGTTTACAGGACCGGAAAGTTGATCTTTTCGTCGACGTAGAGTGGGTTGACCCAGCACGATACATTTTACTTTTCACATATCTACCATCGAACAGTGATGCCGTGCGCGGCTTAACTTTACTGTCCGTTTTTACCGCGCTCTGTCTTCTTATTCACGATTTATCATGCATAATGACGTCATTTCATTTTCTATTAGAAAATCTTGTTCTCAAAAGTTTACAGTTCCTCTCACTTTGAGAAAACAGTTTCTGCTTTTATCACCTGGGCAATGAAATAGCAAGTTAATCACCCTGAGTGTGTATGAATTGATAAACACTAAGTGCGATCAAATAGATGATGTGATTATACATCGAACTGCAAGCTAAAGTTTGTTTTGATTTGCCAAAAATAGGTAGATCACAAATCCATATGGGAACAGCACTGACTACTAAAATTCCAATGCACTGGTGAATACTGATCTATGAGCTAGTCAGTTATTTTGTTGAGACCCGACTTAAGCGAATCAATTGTTAGGGTACAAACATCATGGAGTGAAACAGAGTTCCATCGAGAACGCACACTTGTGACAAATAAACGACCCAAGAAGCACTGCAGTTTGCTCCTCCAAAGCACCGTTCCGGGTTGATGCGTTTCGAAATTGGACTTTGGAGTATAATAACGTCAGTGGCTGCAATAAAGTGCCAACGTTCACACGGTTTAAGTCATCATTGAGTTGACCCGTTCGGAGTACATTCAAATCTCAGTAGCATTGTCTCGCTTCCGTATATTCCTTTGTTGCTTTTGCTTGGTTGCTCCCGTCCCCGCGACACATTGAATATACACTTGCCCGTTCAATGAGAAAAAAACTACGAATGGACTGATTGGTTTTATGCAACATTCAATGGGCTAAGTTTCCTCAGAAGCAATATTTGCAGCCCAGTACTCCAGGTCTTGGAATATGGTTTCATTGACATCTTAGTGGTTATACTTTACGGACACTCCAACGGTTCCCGATGAGGTAATTGAATTCTAGAGCTGAATGCCGCGTTACATTTACAGTTGCTTGGGATACTGGTATAGTTAGAGGAACAGCTCAAACCCTCAGAATGAACGAATTCCAGATGTTTTTCATTTTTAATTGTTTGAGCTTAGTTTATTTTCAAGGTGCTACAGCCTGCACAACTGTGATTCAGTGATAGTGAAAGTTGTGCTCTGTTGAATTCGAGATCATTGATGAACTGATTCGAGTGTTTCCTGAAGGTGTTACCAGTTTATTATATATTATATTATATTATTTTATATTTCACCCGTGTCTGAGGACAGACTGTGCCAAGCAAATCATGGTACAAAAATCTTTATAAAAAAACGTTCCATGATTGGCTTATGGGCTGAATACCGCCAGGTTGTCCACGCCAAGGCGGGTGAATTTTCTTGAGGAATTCACAACCGGAGCCTTCGGCTAACCAAAGCCTGACCTGCAAAGCAGCGAGATTTCAGTGCTATCAATAAAATATTGTGAGTAACCCACGAAGCCCCACTAGCAAGATCAAGAAGTATCAGTTAGTAGATCAGAAACACCGGGGACGTTGTTCACCGTCCACCCTGCTTTCATTTATTTGTATGGTAAATTTAAACTAATTGAAGCCCCTCTTTCGGAACACTGATCGCTCATTCACTGTAGGGATTAAACAGTGAAAACGTTGATTACATTACGTTATCAGAAATTTCGCTGAATTTAATCAAGCACGAATACTCAAATATCGCTACTGTGAAGTTTATGCATCAATACTTTGTAGTTTGAATGATCGACTGCCTTGAAGAAATGCAGTTGGACTTCTATCACAGCTTCATTTTACCATCTGGTTTTTCTCATTCGTCCAGACCAGAAGGCATGAAACCGTTTTCAGTTTGGCAAAGAACGTTGATGAACAGGAACTCTGTGATCACTGATTCTATTAGAAAGACAGTAGTTGACGAGGTAATTTTAGTACGCTATTATGTGGAAACAGTATTGCTGAACAGTTAATACCGCAAACTTTCTGTGGATTCTTTTTTGTAATTCACCAAGGTGAGGATCACTTAGTGTTTACTTTCTGCTCTTGGAGATGAATTTCCTCGAACGCTGAACCCCGTGGTTTGAAGTTCCGTTAGTAACCATTGGAATGAAACGAATATACTGGATGGTTATTTCAAGCTTCTGCTCTTAAAAAACCCTACTCGGAAACCTATTCAGTTAATCTTACTTCTAACACAGCTTCTATGGTTAGAGATCTCCACTCAATCTCACCAGCGTAGTCTTAGGTGTACAGATTTACCGTTGAACATCAATCTGCATAACATGTTCGATGGGCGACTATGTATTCTATGATGCTTCCTACATAACCTCCGCTTCTGTCGCACTAATTCCATACAATCCGATTGTATTGTATTTCACTGTGCGACATGGTGAGGTAGACTGTTCGTGGATGAAAATTGTGGGTATTCCAGCTGAGCTACGAGGCCACACCGATAGCACTGATCTTCTCACATTCGAATCACCCATCCAACTGACAGATTCAACTTACAGGTAGCATTTTAGCTGGCTGCCACGAATGAACTTCCAAGGCAAGGTTATTTGTTCAAGTTGTTGTTTGGCATACCACATGTCTGTCTAAGTCGGAAGTGTGATTCGAATGTGAAGAGATCAATGCTATCGGTGTGGCCTCGCAGCTCCGCTGGTAGGACCTGCGCTGTACAAAAGCGTCGACGGCGTCCTTGCATGGGTTCAAATCCCATCGTGGTTACTGAACTTTTCACTGTTTCAAGTCAGATTGAGCCAAGTAGCAGTCGATCGATGAGGTACTCATCCGTGAACAATGAGAATGAATAGGCTGAACTGGAAACCTTGTTCATTTTTCCATTTTTTCATCAACCTATTCTGACTACAATTTTCATGTAACCTTGTTCTTATTATTTCTGTCTAAAACCGATTTAAGAAGAAGGTAAGTGATTGCGCCAGTTCGTTCCACTTTGATTTCGCCCATTCGATGCCCTAGCGTTTCTCACATACGCTTGTTTGTTCGCCCTGATTTCTCATTGGCATTCCACGCTAGTTTTGTTTTTGGCCTTGCCTTCCTGTTCATCATTTTTCCTTTCGAATCTCTGATGACGTTTTGTGGTTTTTCTTTCGCCTATTTGCACTTCTATCTGGATCACGAGGACAGGTTCGTTGGGAGGTTGGTTACTTACAGACACACTTCTGTGTGCTCAGTGTCCGTTTCTGCTCGTTGTCCACATGTGCATGTCTGTTCTCATCTTCTGACCTTGCTCTGTCTCTACTTTTGACCAATTGATCATCAAGGACAAGAAACATTGCATTTTATGTTACTCTGGATTCCCGACTAGCTATTATCCGCCACTGTCACTCTGAACGGTTTGACAGTGAGTTGCAAATTGGACTCCGTAGCGTATGTATGTACAAATGCATGCATTTGGCAGTGTTTGATCAGAACCACGAGAACCTATAAACGTTTGTTTCTGTTAAAGCCGGTCGCGTTTCCGTTGGACGACAGAAAATGGACAAAAGCAAATAAGCTCTCTCTCATCCGTTCCGTTCGTAATCAATCGAAACCAGTAATACTTTAGTGAATGCTGTTTCGCAGTGCATGAGATTTACACAGTTAAAACTTCAACGCGAAGTCAATAAACGAATCAAGTAAATGGGATGAATTTGATAGAGAAAGCACAGCTCCTTGCTGTATATTCGTCATAGTTGTTACAGTGTATTGCTGTCTTGTACGCTCAATTTGGATACGTTGTGATAAATCCGCACAAAAACAGAAAAAGTGCAAGCTGGTGAGAAATAACGAACATCATTTAATATACCACTAAATCACCATCTGAAGATATCATATACATTGAAAGCAGGTGAATCGAAGGTGATTATCTTTTTAATGAATGTTTCGAACTGTAGTTCGCCAAATATTGGTATTCATAAAAATGAGTGTTTAGAAAAAACACTATAAAAGATAAATAGTGAGAACCGCAGACTCGACAACACAAACGCGTTCGGCGTCAGTAGTTACAGTCACTCATCACATGTTGATTGATACAGAGAGGAAGAAAGACGAGGTAGTGAATGTGCGCTAAGCTATAACCATGTCTGATGCTTTCCAAACATGTGGTTGGCTGAATAAAGTGATGATTATGCGGATAGATGAACTCTGAAATACGGTCAGTTCAGATCAGTATAACGTATCCCACACAACTACATCCAGGCAACAGTGAGTTAAATGTGACTTGAAAGTGCTTTCTAAATCAGAAGATTCAATTGGAAACGAATACTTGATTTATTTGATTTAAATTCATTTCTTCTCATTCGCGAAGTAACATCCTTGATTTGTCCTACCATGTCCGTATCTCCGCTTTTTAAGTTGTTAGCTGGACTAGCAATGAATTGTTTTTGGACCAGTCCCCCAGCTTAGAGGACAGGCGAAAATAAATATGATCAGTCTGACCCAACCTCATTCCTAAGTGGGATCAAACTGAAGATTGCCTAATTTAAGATATCTCTCGTAATCAAGCAGTTTTGTAGCTAAAACAAATTAACTGATATACGCGAACAGTAGATAATTCCAAATACAGTATGGTTCAATAATCGAGTCTACTTTTGTTAACTAGGTTGCTTAAATTCACTCCTGCTGTCTGCCGCCAGTCCGAACCTAGACGGACGTAATTCGAATTACAAACATCCACACTTTTTTACGTATTCTGTGTGTCTTCGTGGTGTATCTATGTAACAGAACCTTTGAGGAAACGTTGTTTCCTTCGCCTTGGTTGTTTGTAGTCTTGTGCGTGTCGCCGAGTTATCAAAATAGTCATGTTTCAGTGTCTGGGACTAATGTGTTTCGTGTAAGAAGAAAGCTGAAAGTCTATTCGGAACCTGATATTGAATAGGACCAAAGGATAAACGCAAAAAAGTGTTTCGAGTGCAACACAAATATTGCTGTTCTTCCTTGTCTCGAAATACCGCTTGTATGTGTAAATAAACGAACAAAATAAATTGTCCAACGGTATACAGATAGATTTCACTTTTTGATCCCTCTATAATTCTCAATATTGAACTGCACGGAATTCCGCGGAAACTTTTATTCTCCATTCCTACAGTGTTTTGTTTTGATGACTGTTTTGCATAGCCGTCTCTTGTTTATGGTCTTCAATATCATTCTGCACGGAATTCCTCTTATCTCCTTGTTCTGATTGTTTTTCGGAGCTTCCATCGTCCTTCTACAAATAGGAGACATAATATGTGCTATTGGTCCAAAATATGAACATCCTAATCTACCGGAATATTTCACGCACAGATCTATCCAACTAATTATTAGAACTGTGATTGTTATTCCCAAAGTTCAACGGGGTGCAATCGTGTGATTTGATTTTGGTCTTCTGTGGCCAGCGGATGGCTATAGTTCAGTGTTGTTTTTACAACCATTAACCGTACACTTTCATACGCCGGTTTTCGTTGCTGTCTCGTCACTGCCCATCTTGATGAATGAGAAAAGGGAAGATTGGAATGGTCAAATCAGTATCAGAGTGAAAATAGAGAATTCGAGAAGACCACGGTTCTAATAAATCGAGAAGAGGCACGAGCACCGCTGTTTATGACACTCAGTGTCTCCAACCATTAAGTGAAAGTCAAAATTTTATTATGGGCTATTTAACAAAGCTAAAGCTTATCATGCTTCATAGGATCTTTATAGAATCTTTTGAAAAACTTCACAAATAAAAAATAACAATGATAATAATATGCATGATCACTCACGGATGTTGAGATTTTAAGTGTTCCAATGCTTTATCAAGTTGCGATTCAAGTAGTTCAACTGTAGGAGCACACTACATCTGATGGAATAGAATTTCATACGCCGCACACTGACTGCAAATGAGTGATGCCGGCAATCAAGGTGGCTGCTCTGGGTCTCCACCTTTAATGGATGTCTCCTGAGGTGATCATTATGAGATAAAGTCAACAGAGAACGGCAAGGGTGGTTGGGTTGATGCAGTATGTGATATGCCAACATTAGGCCCCCTCGAAGTCGGCGGTATTGGGATGAGTAGAGTCCCAATATTTGCAGTCTTTCGGAGTATGTCTTGTTATATAGACCTTTTACCAATCTCCTTGCCAGCCTTTGCGGACGTTCTAGAGCCTTCCTGTCGCAGTTTAACCATGGATTCCATACTTGAACGGCGTACTCCGTGTGCAGTAAAACGAACGCTGACAACAAGCGTGGGAATAGTGCTCTTTCAAACTGCCCGAAAACACGTTTGAGTAGTCCAACTTCCTTCAGAGCCATAGATGATGCTCTGGCACAGTGCGTGGAATATCCGACGTCCTCCTGTACCATAACTCCAAAATCCCTTTCATCAGTGGCATGCGGTAGTACTTGATTCCCCATAACATAGGAGAAACGAGTCTTATGCAGTATGTAAATAACTCTGCATTTGGAAACGTTGAACTCGATGTCGTTGACGATTGACCATCGGTGGACTGCGTCGATCGTTTGGAGTGCTATATAATCCTCAGGATGTGTTACAGTTCTCCAGATCTCAGCGTCATCCGCAAATAGCAGTGTATTAGGCCCAAGGACATGTGGCAGGTCGTTTATAAATGCAAGAAAGAGACGAGGCCCCAGTAC
>UZAN01047298.1:0-10445 GCA_900618425.1 Echinostoma caproni
TGGAGCTGCATACTTGAAATAAACTTTTTAGGGTATCCATTTTCGTACAGTTCCGTGGATATGCAGCGAATATCGAACTCTTACGTTTCACTGGAGCAGATTATCCTCGCTCTAGAGAATAAACTGTGCACCAACGATCTTTTTGTATTGTATTGGACAGAAACTTTTAAAATTAAGATACTGTCCAGTCCATGTCAATCTGTCAAATAGGGATCTGATGAGAGATCCGTCCTCTTTTCTCGTCAATTTGACATCCAGGAATTGGAAGGAAGATTCGGATTCGTGCTCCGCCGTGAATTTTATATATGCGAATGTGAACGGTTGAGTTTTCTAAGCATTACTTGTGCTTGTGCGCTGTCATTCAGTATGACAAATGTGTCATCCACGTAACGGCCGTAGAAGTGTGTGCTCCTTATGCATTGCCGCAGTTTTGTATTCTCCAGGTTTCCCATGAAGATATTAGCCAGGACAACCAGTTGCAATTTCTTCAACTTGACGATAACAATTTTTGTTAAAACATCTTTAGTACATAGAAGCAATAATTTTGGGAGACTATGTGTTGCAATGTTGGATTCGTCAGCATATAAACGGGCAGAGTCCATAGTTTCACTAACAGGAACATTAGTGAATGAGGAACAAACATCGTACGACATGTGTTTATGTTAAACATTAAGATCACGTATTTTTTCAACAAATTCAAATGAATCTTTCAGAGTGTAGTTTGAACACTTTTCTTTGATCGGTTGAATGAGTTTGGCTAACCATCGTGCTAACTTTTGGTGGGGTGCTCCAATCATAGATAGTACGAGCCTTAGTGGAATATCATCCTTCTGTACTTTGGGGAGTCCATACATACATATGCTTTTTCCACAATAGGTGATCATCTCGTGAATGCTGTGATCAGCGATCGATCTCAAATGGACTTTTGCCAGTTCGTGAACATTGAATCTAGAAAATAAAACCAACTGAAAAACGTGCACGAACACAACTGTTAGAAGGGAAGGAGCTTTGGGAGAGTGAATTCCTATTAAACGTGCAGTGCAAATCATTCTAAAGTTGACCATTCAGTAACCTTTGAACTAACTGCTTGACTCACGATTCATTTGCACAGGATGTTAGGCCTTTTCACTGATCTACTCCATTCTTACATCTTGCATTTGAGGCATTCTATCCGGTGCACTCAACTAGCAACCGTCAGTCACGATTCATTCGATGCGAATAGCAACAAGCCAGAATAATTTTCGAGGCTCTGTGGTCTATAATCAATACAAAACATTGGGCAAATCGAACTGAATCAGGTTTACAAACCAATGTAACTCAAGGACCAAATGACTACAAAAGAGTCATTACCTGACCCCAGAAAGGACCTCGAAACCGCGACGCAGACAGAAGAGTAAACCCTCTCTCCCTTTGAGCTATTTCAACGACGAACCCGATTCAGCACAACGAGAGCAAGGGGCAAAGATAATCGCTGAAAAGAATATATATGTATATATGAGCGAATAGGAAAAGGTACAGGATGATACATCGGCCAGTGATGAAATGTTGGGAAACCACTTACCAAGACCAGTAAACAGGCAAAAATCAATATTCTATTGTATTATAGATGACTTTCGCAGGCAACTGTGCTTACATTTCAGTCAAAAATGTATTCACCGTTACAATGGGATAAAAATGAAATGAAAATTAATATAAAAAATGATGAAACTTAAATAGGTGTAAATTAAAAATTAGTTCTTTACGAATCCTCATCATGTCAGCGCGAGCCAGAAAGGGAACCGTTGAGTTGCGATAGATGTTTATGCGAGAGGGATCTCTTACAGTTCAACCTAAATAATCTCCTACAGTTGGATTTATTTTTTATTGCGGACGGAGGAGGAATCACCTTTGATCTGCGTGGCGAATGATTCGAGGGGAAAAGCTAACTGCAATATTCACACCATCAGCTTATGTATTCCAAATATTTCGTAAAGCGTGCATTTTAGTGTCAAAAATTCCTAGGCAATCGCATTCAATTCAAAGGTATCCGTGTTATTTGAGGGAATCACGGCCTCAATGGAATTTACTCACTAGGGTTTTGAGGGCCTAGACCGAATCCACTCATACAATGATTCATTTCAACATTCGCCTTTGTTCATAAACAGACGTTACGTCACCAGATTTTTAGTGGATGGCCATGGTAAGACCAATGTTCCTACAAACTTTTTCTGGGTACACAAGGGTGTGTGTGGAGACCAATGACAATCGCCTCGGCTGTTGACAAAATTCTGAACTTCACCTCTTTGAATAACCTACCCTTGACCGTATGGAGAGGACGGAAAGCCTCAAGCTCATTGACTGTGTGATTAGACTCAGTCGAATGGTTCCTGATCGCCGTCGCCCCGGTCCTCGTCAATCCCTGGTTCAACCAGACGGGGTAATGCTCCATGATGCGATCAAATAGACGCCTCACCGGTCGACCCATATAACTTGCTCCACAGGAACAGGTGAATTGATAGACACAAAATGAAGTCGCAACCGGGGGTAATCTATCTTTAGTTTGCATAAAAAGGGCCGTTTTGGATGTGAATATAATGCGGGGTTCAGCTGCAAGGTAGATGAATTTGATGGAAGATTGAATATATCTGAAGTTCCGTATACAGTTGACCGTGGCTAACATTATTGTACAATTTGTGAATGACTGTATTCACCGCTGCGTACTTCCGAAATGCTTTTCGGACTATCCTTCGTCGGAATCATATTAAAATCACCAGGTTCTCACTAAAGCGACAAATCCTTAACGAATGTGATTCTTGGATTGTTCGTTGCAATCCCTACAAAACAGTTGTCGATCGTGTCAGAAGCAATAAATCTTCTGAGAGATGAAGAGACGGAGCAATTTTTGACTCATGTTAAAACCATCGAATCTCAAGAATCGGCTAAGAAAGAGACCAAGTTACGCAGGCAAGTGTCGGTCGCAGATGTGTGCAAAGACTTGCGAAGCAATCTAGAACGGCATGTTTATAATTTCTCTTCTATGAATTTGAATACGTCAACGCTGGAATTGTTGTCGTTAGAACCGAAATTTTGCTGGCCAACTCGTATTACGCTCCAACTAGAGTTGGAAACTCAGTTTGAAAATCTAAATGCAGAGTTAACACCATCATATCATCTCGAGGCTCATAAGCTTAAATCCAACTTGGTTCAGACATACTTTCAATATTTATCATCTAAAGAAACGACTAAAGGGATCCCAAAATCGGAGCATTTCGAAAAGCTTAAACGCGTGAAAAACAATAAGGACATTTTATTACAAGAATGGATAAAGGTGCAGGAATCGTTATGCTAAACCGAGCAGACTATATCACCAAGATGAACGAAATACTCGGTGACAGTGTTTAGTTTACACCTAACACCGGGGAGAAAGATAAAGGATAATATCCAAGATGACAGACAAGTAAAACCAGATGGCGTAGTCAATTCGTTCACCTAAGAAAGAATTAGACTGGTCGGGACAACATACCTTGGTAATACGGACTATCCAAGGATGGGGTACCGTTACGTCCCATTTTGTATATAAGTAATTCGCCGGCAAAGTGGTTAGCCAGTCTGCTCGAACTAGTTAGAAGGGATATCACCAAGTTCAGTCAACGGGACTCTTTTGGTTTTGTCAACCACATTGCACCAATCAACTTAACCAATAAACAGATGTTTCGCTGGATGTTACCTCATTATTTACCAAAGTGCCACTCCAAGAGACCATTGAATTCATCGCTAATTATACAGAAAATTCAGGAATTTATGTCAGACTACCAGTCGATGACCTCAGGAGGCTTCTTTATCTATGCAAATATAACATACAATTTGAGTTTAATGGTACAATTTATAGACAGAAAGACGGAATAGCCATGGGTTTGCCATTAGGATCACTATTAGCAAACATTTTCATGGCCAAATTAGAAAATGGAGTAACCTCAACACTTATAGAAGAATCCCCCGTCTACTAACGATAAGTGGATGACATCAAATGTGTATACGATGATGAAAAGGATGCTGATATTCTGTTGGAGAAATCCAATGCAGCTCATCCGAGAATGGAGTTCACATTGGAAGAGGAATCCACAAATGATCCCGCATTTACAGACGTATTAGTGTCTCGACAATCAGATGACTCTATCCGTGGAAGCATCCATCATAAGAAAACATGGACGGGAAAACACACACTACCACAGCTTCGTCCCATTGCAACAAAAGAGAAATTTGATTCCCTGTTCAACCAATAGAGTAAAAACCTTTGTTCTTCGAACTCTGTCGAGTTTGAACTGGGAAGAATACGAAAAGTTTTTCTAGAGAATGGATGTCTTGAGACATAAAAGTTCATAAAAGCATGACATCATATCTCTCCAAGACATTATGTGACAGCAAATAAGAAGCGTGCCTATCTCACCATCCAATTCAGGGGATCGCAAAAGTATCGAGTATTATTGTATTATATTGTATTATAGATGACTTGCGCAGGCAACTGTACCTACACGTCAGTCTAAAAATGTGTTCACCGTTACAATGGTATAAAAAATGAAATGAAAATTAATATACAACAATCATAAAACTTAAATAGGCGATCATCTTTACACGTTTAAAATTAGTTCGTTGCAGATCTTAATCGTGTTGGTGAAAATACGAGCTAGATAGGGAACCGTTGAGTTACGACAAATGTTTATGCGGGAGGGCAAGGAGCGAAAATTGGATCAGGTTGTAGAGTGGAAACAGCAAGCAGATAAATCGGGATTGAGTGAATGACTGGGGTCATTGAGTACCTTATGAGCGAAGTTTTCACATGAAGTGACATACAAATTACACGATTTTGTGATCAGAGTGAAATGCGGCTGATAATTACTTAACCGCGACGTACAGTAATGAAGTCCTTTCTAATTAGACCAGTGAAAACAACGGCCAACAATAAAATATGATAGGAGAAATGCATTGATAAGCAAAGGAACATACAGTTTCATGCCTCACTCGAAATTGTCGTAGCTTGCGTATTTAAAAAGATAATCGAAGCAGTCTTTCAATATAAGCAAGGACCACCGCAGATTGCTCTCTATAGTGTCTCCTAGGTAGTTCATGGTATGTGTTCTGGTGATGGGTAAGAAATTGATGACTGATGGTTCCAAGGATTATTTGGATCGGGAAAGAATATAAATGCATTCAAAGCATTTAGAAGTATTCAGCCGGAGACCGAATTAGTTTGAAAATGATTCCACTTGAAATAAATTCTCAGAAAATGATCCTATGTTCGATCGGTTTGAGATGGCTTGACATACGACCACAGCATCAGCATACTTGAAGCCCTTGGCTGGTGGAAAATAGGTAGAGGGAGAGCACAGCACTTTGAAGGACTCCAGAATTATTCACTAATGGTTTTGAAATTGTGCCATTTGCTTTCGTTCTTTGAGTCCTTCCTGTGAAATAATCTTTTAATCATGAGAACAAGTTGTTGGGGCAACGGAATGACTCTAACTTTTTCAGGAGGAAAGATCGTGGAACGGAATCGAAAGCCGAGGAATAGTCAAGGAAAACATAACTAATCAACTTTTATGAACTATCTAAAGATTTGCAAATAAAGTGCGTCATTGAAGAGACGGCATCCAAGGTGCACCCATTTGTACGCGAACTGGAGGGGGTCATCGGGAACAATAATACCAGATTGCAAGCGGGGGAGAATAGCGCGCTCTGCAAGTTTGAGTCCAGAGGAGGTGATGCCAATAGGACGAAAGCGTTTAGATAAAATGCAAGTTGAAGAGGGTTTGGGAATGGCAGAATGGTGAATGGTCTCCAGGAATCCGGAATGGAACATGTGTAAATGGATTGGTTAATAAGGGACGTAAACACCCCTGTGACTAAACCAGCGCCAGATTTGAGCAATAAGGAAGATAAACCTTCGGGGCCAACTGCGTTCGTGGTTTTCGTAGTTATTAGAAGATGATAGACCTCCTCACGGGTGACCGGGTCTATGGTAGATAGGTGATCTCTGGGGTACGGAAACAGGAGATCATTCGAAGGATAAATGAGTGCAGTATTGAGGCTATCCACGTCAATAATTTTGCTCGTTGTCCGTTTCTTCTGTCCGCAAAGCAATCTGATCCCATGCCATAGCTCTCTTCCATCTCCACCTCTCAGCACTTGCTTTGCGAATGAAGCAGTCGTTCTTTTGATCTCTGCCCTGATTTACATTGTGAGTTGTTTGACAGTGTCTGTTTGATGTATCTTGAACGCTAGTTCTTTATGTCTTCTAAGAGCTTTTAGCCGCGGAGAGCATATTCTGCCAGTGTGAACATAAAGTGTCTCCATAGGAAAGCATAGATTGAAAATCACGTAAGCTGTTTCTGTAAAACGTTTAACCGAACAGGGAAACTGTTGAACAGAAAACCATGAGGATATAAAAGCAAGAGATTTTCTCAAGAGATAGAGTCTATCGGCTAAAAGGTTCCGAATTCTTATGTTCATTTGTTTTGTTTGAATAAAAGCGGGGTGTGATAACCGACAGTAAACTTTTGATCTAAGACATAGGAAACAGTGATCACTAGACGAAATTGGCGCCTTCAGTTTCAGAGAGAAGATATTAGGGTGATTACTAATAAGCTTGTCCAAAATAGCATTTCCTCTGGTGGGCGGTTAAGGGAGATCTGATAGACCGAAAGAAAGTAGAGTTTGGGTTGATCCGTGATTGAAATCACCGACGATTGAAATTAAATTATCGTTCATTAAGGGGGCAATGAAAGGAACAAATGCATCGCATAAGGAACTAATTTCGGTTTATGAGCAAGAAGGGGTAATGTATATATTTGTAATAATTGTGCTCCGATTAGGGGAAAACCTAGGTCTACATGAAACTGTAAGGCAGTCAATACCAATACCATAAGAGGAAAAAACGAACAACGTTTCGGATTTGCCGCACCGACTGGAGTTAATGTACGTTATTACACTGTCTCCGGACTTCTGTTTTGCTTCTTTCTCTGTCTTGTGAGCCAGTCTACCACCCGGCACGCTTTCGTTTTAGGCTCCGAGCAGAAAATGCAGTTCGGTAGAACCATGTGAGTTGGATAACACAGAATAATAATAAATATCCTTTAGACGTAGTAATAATTCCTTGGGATACGAACGCCGAGAGAACACGACAGAAACCAAGTAATAAATTCCAATGCAACAGTGAACACAAACGTAGCGCAGTCAATCGAAGGGCGCGTGATTCTTACTTTCTACGCTTATATGAAATATCCAATAAAAACACAATTTAGGCGAACGTATGTTTTCGAATAATTTCTTTTCAAGCCTTTACAACCAAATTCATATAAAGAAATTTCATTAGGGTTAAACAGAAAATTGGATGAGTCATGTGTTTGGCAATGTGCCCAAGTGATCTCCAAGTGTGTTCGCTGTTTGGATCACAGTCGTTACGTCATGATGTTACGTCTTGGTCGTGTGAACAAACCGGCTCACACAGAGTGGGAGTGGATCTGTGTCAAACTTGATCTTTGCTCATCTGGTAGGGACGGGACGAAACACGTGGTTGACATGCCCTCATCATTTAGAGTCATTTACCGAGTCTTACCACACTCCTCGAGAGCATTACGGTTTCGGACGCTAGAAACCGCAGGGGCGATTAGCATCCGACTCATGAAGCCTGAGTTGTGTGCACAACCCAAATTGATTCACTGTAATAAAACAGAAACCGCAACGTAGGGTCTTGAATTGGCGCTGTCTAATATTTCCCTTCTTTTGTACCATTCCAGGTCCCGCACATAATCGATGGACGGGACCAGAAGCATCACGGCCGAGAGATACTATTTGAAACCCTTTTGTACCCTTGGACCCCGAACTTGAGATCCGCGTTTGAACGGACTCCCCCCCCTTCTTCTCTCTCTTGTGTTCCCTGTGTCACCGCACGTGCGTGTTCGTGTATCGCTTTCGTGTTTCGCTCGGTTGGGACGCCGCCCTCCGAGATTCGCTGATAAACATTAGTCTCCAAGCGTTCGTTCTTGTGAGCTGTGACTATTACCGACCGTGTTTGTGTGATCGCCTGTTGGAATTAACTGTTGTGTTATTGATTTCAGCTGCCTTGGATTGTCGTTCCTTGGTGTCGGATTCAGAGCTCGATTAACGCGTCAGAAGCAGTATTACACACGCTCTCAAACTCCCCTGGCCAGGGGAAGAGAAAATCGCTTGTTCACGCGACCATGACGTAAGACCATGACTAACGACTGTGGTTATGTGATCCAAACAGCGCACACATTTGGAGTTCTCTTGGGCTCATTGCCACACATGACTCATCTACTTTTCTGTTTAACCCTATTGAAATTGTTTCATATAAATGTGATTGTAAAGGCTTGAAAAGGAATTCACCGAAAACATATGTTCGCCTACTTTGTATTTTTATTCGATGAGCAAATTCCGTGATTCGAAAAATATCAAATAAGATAGCTTCCTCATATATCTATTTAGATATACCGCACAGTGGTCAACTTTGGCGTATATATACTCTGAACTTGGTGACGATTAAAACAAAATTTCCGATACTTTTGTCCACTTGATCGGTGTTCGATTGGGTCAGTGTGTTTGGCTTGCTCATCAAATGTACAATCGAATTGCTCTGCAGGTTGTCACTGGCCGCGATCTTGCAAGCCTGATGACCGTTCGGACGTTACCTCCCATAAATATTCAGAATGAGGTTTATAATTGAAATCTCTTGTCTTAGTCAACTGAATGGCCCTACAATACACTCTAATCGGGACTTAGTTAAATTGCATTAGGTTATTATTATAAATTTCCTCCATTACAGACAGAGCAGACGACGCGTGAACTGAAAAACTAGGAAGCATTGGGCAACTATTTTGGCACGATCTGATCTCGTCAACATTGTGAGCATACCTACTCAAAGATAAGTTATGTAACATTATGGATAGACAAATGGTCAAACAGTCTGATCAGCTACTTGATGATCAAATAGGTAGTATGCTTTCGCAAAACCTGTAAGGTCTTGGGTTCAACACTCAAGTGGGTTAATGGCGATGAGGTGCGATCAGGTCTAATGCTTTTCAGCATTTTAGCTTACGGTTAACTTGCTTGGTGCACCATAGAAGTGACTATTATTTGTTTTCATGTTTTTCTCTCCGCCATCCAACTAAATGCCTTGCGGTTGGCTATTTCACAACCAACCATCATATTTGGTAGATCGTATTTCGGTGTTATTCAAATAATAATTTCGCATATGAAATATGTCCCAGTCAATTTCATAATTCTTCACTCAAAACGTGTAAGGCCTAGTCGTTGTTGAAGTTAGTGTAAGGAGTCATTACTCACGAGAAAATTACGCAGTATAATCTGTCTGATGTGACACCCTGGCTAACTCGAGGTGGTCACGACGAGCTGCGAGAAACCTAACCAAACCTACATTGCTACTCCGTACTTCCCTGAGCCTAGTCAATCTTGAAAGTGTTCCCTTCTGACTCAGTCCTGTAGAATTGGTTTGTCTTTACCGATGTGGGGTGTTTCTCGCCACATAAACTACATTTCTCTGCAGATTAAGAACACTTATTCTATTTTCAAGGGTCGGAACCATCTTTCTAAATAGCCGTCCCATCACACTCTACGAGCGCTTGTGATTTTAATCGTCGTCGCATAAAGGCTCTGATCATTATGCCAAGTTGGAGTGAGATAAACACGAGAATAGCACCACTTCGGCCGGTGTCAGTGGACGCTGCAACCACATGTGGGATCAGAGTAATAAACTGTAGGTGAATTTTGTCAAATGAGTCTATTGAACTTTTGCGAAATACCTGCATGGACGGAAAGATCTGTTTACCCAAGCAAAATGATTAACACCTGCCTCATCAGGAAATTCTGCCAGCTATCTATAGTACGGGATCAAATGTCTTTTTTCTGTCGTGTTATTGGTGAGAGCTCAAGGGTGATGTTTTGCTGTTGAACAAGAGAATCAGTCTATATCGGGACAAAAAGTTGACATGAAACTAGCGACCGCTCCCTGGGAGTTTCCTCTAAGTGCAGGGAGCGCAGCATTCTTAACCTTTTTTTGATCAAATTTACCCCGTGACCAATTTTAACGATACCAGTTGGGTCTTATCAAACACTTTAAAAGAAGACCACAATCGACGCCTCTTAAAGTGTACCCAAAACAGGCCCTGATGCTCACTATATATACGCAGTATTTAAAGGCATTTTCATATGCCATTGAAGAACACGTTTGACAACGCGGAACTAAATGCCGATCTCATGGATCAGTTAAGAATCCAAGCGCCCTAAACCGCTGAATTGGGATTGAAATCGTGTGTGCTCAGTCGATGGAAAGCGCAATTGACAGACAGGGTTAAGAACTCATTACTGACCCCCGCCCCACCCTGCGCGATTTGCTCTTCAGTACGATTCTCTCTGGAGATGAGGTTTTTATC
>UZAN01047303.1:12814-26802 GCA_900618425.1 Echinostoma caproni
AAAACTACTCATCAATAATGAATAAAACAGATGTGAAAGTGTGAGCAAAAAGACGGTAACTGAGGGGTGGGTGGGGGGGGGGCGAATTAAATCGTGCCACATAGGTGTATGGGGCAATCGCTTCTCTGATTATGCTAACAGAAATGTTTGAACCGGATTACATTGCTGGTATAACTCCGCCCCCTCCCAGTCCTTATTTCTGTAAACGGCCCAATAGTCAGGATCTTATTACGTAATCCTTTGTTGTTCTTCTCAGGTGCTGTGAAGAAACTTGCAAATGATGTTTCTTGATATATCCTGCCCATAACATATGGCAATTTTTCTGGGGTACCGTCAGATCGCAACCGAAATATATATATATATATATATATAAATTTCATCGTTGTCGTTCAAATTACCCATCACCATTTTCACACTGAACAATGTTACTGCACAGAGTTCTTTTTGCGCGCTTATTCATATAAATAGTGATCGAATAAGCGCTGCTTTTGTCCTTTGCATAAGTTTTGAGTTCGTTTATCCAGGTCACCCCGACACACTTTGACGTGTGCCAAATTTGATTCTACTCCGCCTCTTTTGGGGATTCTTTTTCTTCAGTTATGCTTACCCTCACTTCTGGGCCTGTTTCGAGAACAATACGCACAGTTCCATCTTTTCCGTCTTCGTTCGTGAACTCGTTCAACACGGGGCATCTTTCTCGATGTGTGTTGAGAGCAACTGGGAAGCGTAACAATCATCAACCTACCCACCTATCCAACTCTCTCCAAACAACCAAGCTGTCAAACATTGAAAGCAGCTATAGAACCGGGACTCCAGTTTATTTTTTGAGTAAACTTTCCGTTCTGATTCTTTGGTACTCTGAGCAGTCAGTGAGAGACCGGGTATAAGGAATACATTTTTGTTCCAGTCTATTCTCCGTTTTTCTTGCTAGAGCTTGTGCGAGTTATAGGGTTGATACAGATTACGACGAGTGGGGGGCACGGACAATCGCGTGGTGTGTGTGTGTGAAGGTTGGTATAGAACTAAAATGTTGGGCAATGTTGGGCTGAACCGATCCAATTTATTGATCGTGAAAAATACAAAGGCAATATCGAGACAGCAAATCAATGATTATCGGTTCTCTCTCCATATAACGAAATCATTCGTTTTTGATGAAACGGGCAATTTGCTAACTACCTAATCCGTTAATCAAATTTAAAAATTACTTATTGCCAGCCCAAGAAAACACTCGTTAGCTAGGTACTGGGTACTGTTAGGTAAAGGGTTGCACCAGAAATATGTCTGTCTAGGGAATGGCGATGTGATGGATCGTGATGGTGAAGTATTATCTAAGAAGCTAAATTGCATCAAACGTGAAATGGGATTGCTAGATGACGATGAAAAATGGCATATAGAGCAATTTTGTAGATCGATATTTTGTACTAACCAATCGTGAAGTTTTACCGTAGTTAATCTGCAGGATGTACTGAAATGTTAGATTTTATGTTCTGCAAATTTGTATTTGGTTGTTACGAGATACAAATTGGACCGCCGATCAAAATCAGACCAATAATGTGGATAATAGTGACTAGAAAATGGGATCTATCTTCGCTTTGGTGACAATTTTCTGTTTTTGGATGAAAAATCTTTTAAGAGACCCGATGAGGTAGTGAAAATATTATCTCGAAAATAAAAATTAATGGTGATATGAATAGGTTTCAACGTTTTTGTTTTCCGAAATAATTCACAGATGATATAATTTTTTATGTACTATGTTACAAATGAAATTTCCCTTACAGCCACAGTTTGGAACAGTTTGCACTAGATTAGCATGTCAGGCCTGGGATGATCCTGTTTACTTTTTAATAACTCTTAGCTATTGTCAGTTATTTTTCATAAAAATCAAATTAACTCCGTGGGAGTTGAACCTGGGCTTACAAGCAACCTCCCCACTCACCCCTCAGAGCCACACATAGCGTACCTTATGCCGACTACTCTTTGAGACTGCACTGACAGCATGAAAGGAGTCGAAATAGGGTTTTCAATTCTAACGAGGCGGAACAGCTTCAAACAGTGGTGCGTGTATCTTCAAAACTTGTATCCCTGATTGATGAAGATCTCACCCGCATGATACCTCCATCTCCGAGAATGATTTTTTAAACTACCTACCGATTGTTGGACCGGAACGCTTTTGTCAGTTTTCGAAAAAGTGTACTGAAACTGGCGTTTTGGTTATTAATAACCACTTTTAATTTGCTTGCAAATTCTAACTTTTCTCTTATGATACGTTTACCCCCGTTGTTCACTCCGTAGTTTGTTCAGGAGAAAGAAATTTCCAACGAGACGGGTATAAGTTGACTTCAGGTATTGTATGCTACTGCAACCCGGATCGCAAACCAGTTCAAGTGATTGCACTGAAGGCCAGAGCACTTTAGTGTTCAGATATCAACGGTAGCAGAATTTTGTTTTATTTTAACTAGGTTACATGTGAGTAATGAAAGATTTGATTCAATTTAAAAGAGGAACTTCGTCGTGCATATGAAGCAAATGAGGCGTTAAATGAAAAGCTAGGAAGCAGCGGATAGCTGCTTCGACTTGGTTGGATCTCATCAGCAGGGCGCGATTCCATCGCGTCTCGCTCATCTCAGCACTAGCCTCTGGGTTTATGACCTCTGGTTGGGAATAATCACAACCAGACTAGTTTAAAGTACGCTTGCTTCGATGAGGTGTCGATACCAATTGATCATTCAGGTGACGGACATTGGCGACCTGAATTCACTTTGAGTAAGGAATACATTTTTGAAAAACAACCAAGTATAGATAGATAGTCAATGTTGGGATTAGCCCATTCGGTTTTTCACAGGCACCAGTATTGTTTTGTTTTTACGCTCGTGAAGACCGCATCGTTTTTATCAATCACGTTTCTGGCAAGCAAGCAAGGTGCGAGAAACGTAGAATGTGCTTCTGTGGAAAGTGGCTCGTGGATCACCGGGACGCACGAGACAGAAAGGCCTCGATATGGTAAAACGGTTTTACAGTTTAGTGTTCAAGTAAAGATTTCATTCCACGCATCAGATTCAGTAAACATCTCAAATAAAAGTAGCATAATACTAATAATAATCATAATTGAATAATTGCCGTAGAACTCCCGCAAAATGTCTTCTTGTTCACGTGCTCCGTCGGGGATGCAAATTTTAGTTGTCATTGTTTAAAAAGGGGAAAATTATTCTCATCATCGATCAGTTTTACACTCTTCCCCATACTATTTCATCTCTGCGTATGGCACCAACAATTTCATCTGAAATATTTTCCATGTCCCCGGTGTCTAGTACTACTATCATAGTGCAAGCCGCCGGAGATGTATTTTTTTAGGTGAGCTGAGAGAAAGAAGAATCTGCGCGATTCGGTGAAACATCCCTCCTCAACTATGTGCCCGTTCAAATGTCCATCATTGTAATGATGATGCATTGTGATGAACAGTTCATTTGTTTGATTGTAATTGGATTGATCAATTCATTACACTTAACAATGGAGCTTAGTTACTGTAACGGTGTACACTGTCTCGCATGTGCCCCAAAGTGCACGGAAAATTGATTCCACATCTCTGACTGACTGACACCTAAATCACCCTTCCTGTCAACATACTATCAGCACCACGTGATTGTTGTGACAAGATGTTCAAATGTGATTTCTGTTTTCCTGCTAGGGCCCACTTGTCGGTCGCTTTGGCCAACTTGTTTGTACGCACTAAGTTGAGGTTGTGGACGATTAGAGTGCTTCTGTGTGTGTGTTTGTTTGTGTCTGTGTTTGTGTGTGTGTGTGTGTTAATCTCACACCATCAACTGATCGGACGTGACGCTAACTTTAATCTCTACTTCTTTCTCGCTTTTTATCTTTATCTATGCAGAAGTTGATTGCATCACCTGTCAACCTTTAGCAGCCTCTCTCTGATCAACCTTTTATCTCTGTTGTTGCTCTTCTAGATGTAAAGCTTTCCCACTCACGATGTCGTACATTGCATCGAATAGTCGAAATTCAATCAATCACCAAACGGAAAAAGTAGCGCACTTGAAGCAACACGATTTTCCTTCCTAGTGTCCAGGTCAACATTCAAATTATACCAGGCGTTTGGTCCTCACTCGAGATTGTGGGACTATCAGCATCCAGTTGTCACGGAGTGTTATCATCCCCCGTTCACCTTAGCCTAGATAGTTTTTTTCGTTTATGGTGTGATTGTTTCATTTATAGTCATTGCAAATCGTCATCCCGGTCGTTGAATTCGTTTCCTCCCGGTCACCCAAACTGTTTTAGCAGTTCGTATTGTGTTCTATTATCTACCCTCTCGGAAATATTGTTCGAATTTTTGTTCTCAAGTGTCTGGATCTATTCGTTCGTTTTTTAAAAACACTCAAATCAACATGTGATCGAGACGACTAACAGGAAGTGGTTTTTAATTTCATTAGAATATGCTTAACAAAGACTGATGCTTCACAACTACCCACAACGTCCCCCGGGAGCGAATGAGCAACAAATGAGGGGCTTGTGGTCTCTACTCAATACTGGCTAGTCATTGTCCCAAATATCGACGACCTTACATAGTTGTTTAGCTTTGGATCAATAAAATTCCCCCGATTACCGGGGATGATCACGTGGAACGTGTGGAATAAAATCATTTCTCTTGTCGTCAAATGCGCTCGCTCTAAGATTCAGGTACCTGAGTTACTGGAAAAACGTTTATCCTCGATAAACTTTCGAAACGTTCGAAATGTTCCAGGAATCCGTGATGAATGAGTACAAAACAGTTCTCCATAAATTTCAAAAACAAAATTGATGTAACTGATTTGGTGGCATTCCCGCGGAAGTTTTAATCAAAACCTGATCACGGATTACAAAACCACAGTGATCGAATGATGATCTATACTTTGTCGAATGTTATTTTTCATAGTGTCGGCAGTAAACAAACAAACATCTTTTGAAGAAAAATCGGAGTCACTTTAGCTTAGAATTTCAGCCACGTGCTAACGAAATCATCAGTGAATGTCTATTACCTCCGTGGAAAACCAATACTTGTCGGTAGAAAAGGCTCACGGGGCTCAGGATTAAGGAAGTTAAGTAAACAGTTTGATTAAGCTCTGTATCAGTTGCATTCACACCAGTGCCTTACCTCGCAAACCGTGTACAACTGTTCGGTTCAGGCTGTAAATCATCCTTGACGTATTTGGACTCAAACACCATACAGGTGTTGATCTCGCTCATGCAACATAGAAATATAATTCAGTTTCCAGTATATCATACTTGTATATTGATGGCTACGGTTAAAGTTTATTTATTCCTGACTCTATCTATCGCTGCAATGTTCTTAGTTCTCTTGTGTCAACGTTCGAATTTGCACGACCTTGAGTGTCGTGATAAAATTTGTCGGAAGAACCACGGATCTGATTATCTGTTTGGGTTACTTCAACTAAAGATGGCAGAAGGTTTCGCTCACGTAACACACTCATCAAGCGTACTCGGTTCACCCAGACGCGCGAAACTAGCAAACACATTCGTAGCGCTTGCTCCACACAGAATGTCAGGCGGTTGCGTAATGGACCTTATCAGCATCACTTGTAGGGTTTACTACTACACGCACTGTAACGCACAAGATTTGGACTACAATTGCAAGGTTGCATTCATCAACGAGCACCCGGAATGCACAGTGAAAATGTGAACCGGCATAAAAGTGTGCACACTGTGCTCTTCTTCTTATTGCGCGAAATCTCGACCGTGTTTGTGCGGATGAGCAGCTCCGAGGGCACGGAATAATGTCTTATCATCTGATGAAAATTGATTTATAAACAAGCTCGCTTTTAGTGTATCTTATTCATGTTATTACAAAATAATACGATCAGTAACAGAGAAGGATTCACAATTCGGTTTCGCATTCTAGCCACAACAGAGGCAGTTTCCATCAGTCTTCACAACCTTCCTCCCTCCTTTTTGTGTGCCCAGAAACAATTTATGCAAGCACTCAAGCTCCCGGATTGCCGGCAAGTGACTTGTCATGAAACGTCGCAGAAAATGATAATTATGACAAAGCTGTTGTATATATTAATCACTTTCCCTTGTAAATCCCTGTCTGTTAATATTCGCCCTTATTGTATTGTACTAGCATGACCATTTTGTTTGCCAATTTGTGTTCTCATTATGTGCTCTGTGGGACTGCTTGAACAATTGATTTGTACATCATATGGCATTAACCTTCTCAGTAAACATGAACTTTTCCGGTTTTTGTCCCATATTTAGCATATACTATCTGTTTCATGATTTCTGCTGTCAATCTGCTTATTATAAAGCCGGTTCCGCGATATGTACCAATGATGAACGTTGCTAATCATTGTCACTTTCCCTCTTCCCGGTTTCTTTGAATGCGGTGTTCAAAGCAACATAAACCATGAAAAAATCATTAGATGTACTAATAATCTAGTTAGATCCTCGACCAAATTAAGAAAGTAACTGTAAATAAATAATTGTCTTTTTACTTCCTCTGTTATTTATTGACTATCCAAATGTACAATCAACCACCAGGAAGGGGGACCGCGGCCATTCAAAGGACACCTGGGAAGACGGACGGCAGTGGAGCGCTTCGAACCCGGGACTCCCGGGTCACAAGTTGATGAAATAACCACTTAGTCACTACCGCTCACTAGTGCATGAATTGAGCATAATGTATAACTGTTACCGCGAAAGTTATGAGGTTTCCCATGCGTGTGCATTCACCATTCACATGGGAGCATTGTTAGAGTGAACAGATTAATAAATTCTTCCATGGTTCACTTATCCCCCACCGCTCCGTTCCGTTTCTGTCCCCAGGGCAATCAATCTTATTTAGATAGACCCATGTATTGTTTGTCATATATTTGAATGAGTTCTATACGCATCTGAAGAAGCCAAAGACAAAACGCGTTGAAATCAGACAGACACATATTGAGTCCAGTGGTTTGAATGGTTTAACCTATCTCATGATCGATTGAATAAAACCTTGACCAGTAATCTAATTCGGGTTCTGTCCCCGGGACTGCCTCCATCTATCTTACCCGTTAAAAACCCAGTCTTGCATGTAACGTGAACACGTTCCGTTTAACAAATTTGAGCATCTAACGAAACGATGTTCCACGATCAACTGAACTATATACGTTTGATTTGCATTTATCGATCAGTTAAAATAGGACTAACGGCCTGATCAGCCGCAGTTTGAACAAATTCGGATAGGCAAATAGCAATCAGCTTTCTTGACAAAACCCATCATTAGTTGATCGTCAAATTTCCAAGATATCACGAAGTTTTGACCGCAAACTCGCAAAAAGAAACATTCGATCTACGTATGAGTGCGCAAACTAAAGCAACCAGATACATTCTGTCTTCTGTTTTTTAATATTAAAACTGAAATATTGAAGTATACTGCTCCTAGCGGTAGATATGTGCCGTTCATCTTCTATGCTATGCAGAATAAGTAATGTAAATTTTACAGAAAAATGCACCATTGACATTAAAACAATTCGAGATCCAGTCAACAATTGGTCCTGATTCTTACTTATTAGGGATAGATATAGTAGGCGGAGGGAAACGTCGAATAAATGAACGTCACCGGGTATAGGTTTGGTAACTAAGCGGTAGAATTTGCATGGCAATCTTGATGATGATGACTCGGATGATGACTCGTCGGATGATGGTGATGATGACGATGACGATGATGATGGAATCTGACGGTTGCACGTTCCCGTTGGACTACTGGGTCGTGGAGTTGGTGATCAAGACAGCTCATACCCTAAGGTCAAATACTTTAAGCAGCTTTTTCATCAAACAATTTGAGGAAGAATCGAATAGAAATTAGTCATTACTTTCTAAGTAGAACCGTTCTTTAGGAACGCAGATATTGATGAGGGAAATTTAGCAGTGATCGATCATGGTAAATTAGTAGGGTGATTCACCTCACAGGTGCACATAAACACACGGTTTCTGAACGGAAAATGTTTTGAGACGTATGTTATAGGTACTTGGGGATTAGACATTAATTTTAAACTTTAAAAGCAAGCATTATGGGTTGTCAACAAAATTTGACGTTTGCGCAAATGATAAGTTTCGCCAGTCGAACATTAAAATCGCTGGTGAACGCAAAAACATGTGAATGGCATTTTTGTTTTTTTGTTAATAAAAGTGATTTAATAAATGTGATTATCTTCCAATCTATCTTCGAGTATAAATTAATCAATAGGATCATTTAGGCACAAGTACTGGCAAGTCTGATCCGTTCGTGAAAAGACCGAGTGGGTGATGCACGGAGGGGGAGGGGCGGGCGGAAATGCAGTGAGAAAAATCTACTCCCAATTCAGTTTTACGCATGGTCTGTGTTGTGAACTTTGATCGCACAACTAATGCACTATGGTGCACTTTATAACAAGCGATGACAATCATCGCGATGCTACGGAATGTCGCATGTCATTATTGTATCCCGACGCAATTGGCTAATACTACCTAGATTACGATCAGGGCTATAATTAAACTTTTACTGTTCGCATGATCATGTACTGCACAAAATCAACCGGGACTGGAATAAGAAATTTTTAGTTTTATTCAGTGGTTAATCGTTTTTGAAAAATTCTTTAGTTATTATTTGATGTTCGCTGATGTTTTCCTCTCTCCTCTCTCCTTGTGACTCGTAACTAATTATATTTATTACGGCAATGAACACATTTGCGGACTACCATAGTGGTGCATTTATTTCCAGGCTGTCAAACCTTCAGTAACTTTGTATCGTCACTATAGAATCGTGTTAAGCATTCATAACACATTAGCAGAACCATAATAAATAGAAATCTTGAATCGCAACTTTGAAGACTAAGTTTGATAAGAACAACAACAAAAAGTCCAGAATCATGCAATACCGCGGGGTTCATTTGATGCATTGAAAACTTCAGTAATTTGGAAGTTGATTGAAACGTCTCGACATTGCATGACATCGGTTCGATTCATTTCTGAACTGATCGCATTAGAGAAATTGTGAATCACCCAATCTCCAAAGAGTTTCAGCACAGGGACGACAAATCTACATCCACACATGTGAGAAACAACCATATTGCGAAGCAGCTATCCAAAGAATTGCACAGAGCTTGCTAAAAAAAAACATCATACCTTTGGAAAGTGATCTGATTGAACCCAGGGTCACTTTATAATTTGTTCGTGTTCATCTTGGAACAGGATTATCAAGATAATGTATCCTCCTTGAATTTAATTCTCTGAATTGTAGGAAATGATTCGGGCTTACTTGAGAACCCGCCCAAGAAACGCGACCATTGTCATTGTTTTTCACACAGGTAACGGGTTTGGTTGTGTGGAAAGCTTTTCCTCTTTTCGGATCTTTTTCCAAGCAACTACACCTTTCCCCGCCCAGCTTCGGCTCAAACTCGACTCAAACTCGGTCACGATCGGTATTGAGCCAACTTGACGCAAGAACCTAAACCATGCCGTTTGGAGCACGTCAGATCAAAACTGTTTTTCTGTACTGAGGTAAAGAATGTTGAAAACCTTGTTTATACTACACATTCCGTTTGTTCGTATTGCCAAATTTGACAAATCAGTAGGTTTTGCGATTGTCTCAACTGTGTGTCAAGTATTGCAACGCAAATTAACTGATGATGGTAATGCGAGTTTGGTGAACCGGGGATTGGGATTGTCAATGTCAATCCACTTCGCCCATCAGAGTCCTCGTTAAATGGACTGAAGTAACTGGTAGGCTTCTATTCACATTATTTTATCGCTTTTCATTTTCTGTTAAGGTTTTTTTTATCGTGAAACGAAATACCGTTTCTGTTCGATTTCAACTTTTTCGTCTACCGGAATTGCGCATTTCGGAAAGGGGGATGCTTTTCCCCGTTATGCGGCATTCGATTCGTCGACCCGGGAACTTTCTAAGAACACCGTGACAGGTGACAGGAATACTTGCGGTCGTGTGCAGGTACGATATGAATGACGCTAAATATATGGATGGGAAGAAAAGATTAGAACATTTCACCAGCGTGGTTGGTCGATGGAGAGTAACAGAATGTGCACGTGGATGTGATAACTGGAAAGAATTTGTCAAACACTGCGTGTTATCAAGATCAAGACACGGCTGAGCAACGTTCAGACATGGATTTTGCAAGAATAAGTTTGAAGACCGGTTCATAGAACTACTGTGTACGACGTTGTTGACGATGGCCGACTGAGGCATTTAAAAGAAAGGACGCAGAAGGAACTCCCAGGATGAATCAATATTTGGTTAAAAAGCTGACCATTCAGCCAGTGAAATAAAACTCGGACACTGTCAAATCCAAGCGAGCAGATTATTGCGACAGGTTATGGTAGCACCGCATTAAGCTGGTACACTGAAACAAATTAAAATGTCCTTTTTACTTCCTTTGTTATTTATTGAATATACAAATGTACAGTCACTTTCAGGAAGAAGACCGCGGCTATACAAAGGCGGCCTGGGGGAAAATACAGAAAGGAGGAAGACGGGCGGTGGTGGAGCGGTTCGAACCCGGGACTTCGGGGTCACAAGTCGGTCACCTAAACACTTGACCATCACCGCATTGACGAGACCGACTGCAAAATACGAAGTGGGCAAAGCTATGAACACTAACAGTCAATTGCCAAGGCTTTTGGGAGTCTCCCGTTAGGCAGAGGACCTAATCGTTTTGTGCACTTTTATTTGATTCATGTTTTTGCCAAACCGAAAGTTAGTTCATGGAAAATATTGAGGCCATACGAGATGTGCCAAATGATTGAACGATACGGGTGCACCATTTCAATCTCCTCCATTCAGCTTGCGATGCCACATTTGATGCCATTACAACGTCGACTGTGTCAACTACAATTACCCTGACTTCTAATTTTCTAGCTGAATTTTGGAATACTAACATCTGTACTTAGTTTGGTGAGGGCTAATCAGGTTGATGGTGAACCGCTGGCAGTTCACTTAGGGGAGTTGGCTAACAACCTTTATTCAAAACTGACCAAGAAGAGGCTTACAAACTAAGTTTGCATCTTCCCGGTTGTAGCAGTGATCACCGACTCAATTGGGTATTGAGGTGTATTGAGCACCTGGGACGTTTCACTCCATCCAAAGAGCGCCTGATTTGACGAACTGGACACCAGCCCCCAATGGTTTTCACACACCACCCCGCGACTTTGCGAGTCAGGTTTTGTCCAATCAAACGCTCCAATTGTGATTTCCCCAAGAAAATGTACCTGGCTTAATCTGGGCACGAATAAATCGTGGAACTTTCTCTTTTTTGTAAAGGTTAGTACCCTGTTATTCATTTGCCTACGTAATTTCAAAAGTTTCAGTATAAATGTTTTTATAAACCATCAGAACATAAAACATCAGAGACAAAATAACGATATAAGGCGTTCGTTCAATTAATCCAGTAATATTTCTGCGCGAGTGATTTCGTTAAGTAGTTTCACTGGCATGAACGCAAAGTTAACCTATAGTTTCCTGATTAGAGATAAACCATTCCATGACACAAACCAGAAATTAATAATCTCAATTTTACCGTCATCCTCCTGTGTCTTGTTTTTTTACTCCGATTCCCCAGAAGTTTTCATTTTGGTTTATAAATATCTCATAATTTTGTCCTATTTAAATGAGTTTCACAGGCGCGGAATTAGCCAACTCCCAAGGCGTGAAACTGACAAAGTATTATCATTCACACATACAATACAATACAATATAATACAATACATACGAGTTCTGGTGATCTGTGAATTTGCACAAACCGTACACGTGTGAATCTAACGCAATATGTTGACTGTATTTGCAACTTTTATCCCACCGCACTTGCAAACGTATGCCAATCTTTCCTCATAATTGTCGATATTTTTAATTCATTATATTTTATTGCATATTTATATGCCTATTGAATAGTCCCATCGTGACATTAGGAAAAGGCTGTAGCGAACAAAGCTGGTTTCGACAGACTAATAGAGTTATCTATGCATAGAGTTCAAAGTTGTCAAACTAGTCTGATGGTCTGATGTGATGAAAATGATTGACTGATCATGACCTTGTGATGCGTGATTTGGAAATGAAACGGTAGTTTTGTTATTGTTGTTCTTGTGTGGTTCGAAAATGATCATAGTCGGTTGGATAAAGTGAGCTATTCCATTTTGCAATCTGCGGCCACTTGGGTCAAGGCAAAAGGTCAAGGTCATTTGCTGTTGTATAGTGTGCCAATAGAAGAACGAACACTACCGGTTGTGCTGTTCCGACCCAAATGAATTGGTTCATGACATAATTTCTAGGCAAGTATTTGTACCCACACTGACTTAAAATGAAATTGTTTATGTTTCACGGGTTATTTCTATTTAGTATTTTGTTCCGTTATGAGTCAAAGTATGACATTGTATTGTATTGTATTGTATTGTATTTGTGACTTGTGTAAGCATATATGCTTACATTTCAGTTAAAAATGTACACTGTTCGTTACGCAGAATAAAATAAAATAAATAAAAAACAAAAGGTAAAGAATGTCTGTGATATACGTTTCATGTACAAGGCATTTGAGGTAGTTCATTTGATACCTGTTCCTTTTTGGTAAGTAGTTGGGCCAGGTAGGGTACAGGGGAATTTTTATAAATGTTAATGCGAGAGGTTAGCTGTCGAAATGAGGAGCGTGTGGACGGATGGGAACGACAAGACGCAAAAGGGTCATCTACAAACTATACCTCAAATGTGAACTGAATGTTTAGAAGACGAGGATTCAAACATCAAGCTTGTTTTCGGACTTAAAATGCACTCATCAAAATCTTGGTATTTTGCGAAACATTTATTCCGCACCGAACCAACATTCACAACCGTTTCGCGTTCCGATTAAAAAGACCTTCATGTGAACTGGTACTTTAAACCCCAGTGCTTTGTTCATTGTTTTCCAAGTCTATCTTAATCAGAGAAAGTAATTCAGTTTGTCACGTGACCACGCTGTATCCGTTATCAAAACATGGTTTTGCATCGTGTTCGGAGAGAGATCAAGGGATGGATTCCGTTTTGCCTGAGAGCGGGAATCACGATCCAACCAAGATTCTTTCCTCAGGGAATTCTCTCGGGTTGCTACCGTGATTTATTGTTCGTGCAGCATGTTTTTGCTAGGTATGAGAAATTACAAATAAATTACACACACATACACCGCCAATCCACGCACAGAGTGGGAGAAAATGGGCATATGCGATTGGCTGTGGTCAATTCAATTACCAAATATTTGTGCAGATCTAAAGAGTAAGTAGTACTAGGGTCGGAGAGGGGAACGAAAGGAGTATCCTCGTTTCTCCGTCTAGGGAACCTGTGTTGTTTAGTGTTCGGGAATATCTCCAGTTTAGGTCTATTTTTATGCAAACTGTTTTATCAAGCAAAAACCTAGATTGAATGGTCACGAGTTTGTGGTATTGCTCTTGATTTGAATCACAGTCGGGAAAATCAATTTGTTTTCTTCAAAAGTGGTGTGAGGTTTTGTCAATACACACACACATGTCTCATCTACTCAGGTAGCTGCGTTACACATGACTCTAATATAGTCAATGAAATAACCGCCAAGACTCCGACAGCCTACGCAGGAATGAAACACCTTTGGTGCAGATGTTTCGTTGAAACTGAAAGGTCGTGTATACGGCTCCAGTATGCGGTCAGTTCTGCTCTATGGTTTCGAGACCCTAAATTTGCGCGTGGAAGATATTCGTCGCCTAGACGTCTTTGACTTCGGATGTTTACGTAGTTTGGCGCGGGTTGGATGGAGCTATTTTGAAAGCAATTCTGAGGTAAGTCATCGTGTATTTGGTAATGATTTAATGGAGAATCCGTTGTTCCATCGGATTCAGGTTACTCGGCTTCGCTGGTTGGGACACTTATTGCGCATGCCCAGCCATTGTCTGCCGGCCCGCACTTTATTCGCAGTTGCGGCTCCCGGTTCGGAAAAACCGCGTGGAGGTCAACAGAT
>UZAN01047305.1:0-23969 GCA_900618425.1 Echinostoma caproni
AGGTCTCCTACCTCTGAGATCCACGAGAGATCTAAGAGGCTACGAATATCACCTAGAAAAGAATAGAAGTAGGTTGGATGTGAAGAATCATTTCTTCACCAACAGGGTGGTCAAATTCTGGAATTGCCTACCCGGAAGACTCGTTCAACTAAACACAGTGCAAGTCTTTCAGATTGAATTGCATAGAATATGGGCCGAGACCTTTCCAAATGTGACCCACCCTCTACTTTGGATAATTTGGTGCGCATGCGCATGCTAAAAACTGGCGCGACAACCACTACACCCGAATCTCACATCCTCGGACGATCGCGGAACTATCAACCGTGCTGTAAACCGGACAGCTTAATCGCCCTACCGATGAGGTCGAGCGAGAATCAGGAAAACCATAAGGCCGAAGCCTCTACTTCCCAGAAAATTGGATTGGATTGGATCTCCCACTCTGGTGTCACGCCTCGTTGATCGGGAGCAGACCCTGACACTGGCATCGAGCCAAAAACTCTTGCAGACAAAGCACAGTGGGATTGCATCCGAGCTCAGAAATGCGATTAAATGAACGCATTTACTACAACCACAAGTCCCGTGTACCCAACCCGACTTGACTTGAACTGAACTGAATTTGTTTTACTGCATCACCAACTGTGACCTAACAGTGGTTCCCAGTTGACTTTCTGTGGCTGATTTGTCTAGTTTGCGATGGAGGATTCTCTCTTAAAATTTTCCCAAGAGTTATACGCCAAAGTTGCGTGTGAACAGAAAGGTTTGTGTTGTTTTCCTCTTAAGTATTTTTCAGCTTCTTTTCACAACACATGTTTGTCCCCATACAGTATTTACACCGCTTTGTGTTCCACGCTTTGCGGTTGTGATGGACCGACCAAAGATCAACTGGCTAAATGTTTGCATCTCTCCGGTGTATCTTCCATGGAAAGCCCGGCTAGTTTCCTTAAGAAAATGATAAATTGCGAAACCGGCGTTGAAATATCATCGGCAAATAAAATGTTCATCGATGCTGCTACCCCCGTTCACAGTAATTTTACGCATGAGCTGAAGCAGTTGTTTGAATCGGAACCAAAAACGGTAAGCTAAGAAGTATCTGGGTGTGATTCAATCATGAAGTTTTACACAATTTCATTTCTGAGATTTCGTGCTCGCATTTATTATTATATTTCACACTTGTCTGAGAACAGACTGTGCCAAACAAATCATTATACAATAATCTTTATAAAAAAGAAAATTCTCCATGACTGGCTTGTGGCGTGCTCGCATTTGGTACTGAACACTTGTCTCAGATAGACACTACAGCTGATTCGTATTTACGTTGAAGGGGCTGACCTGTATATAAGGTTGTCTTATCTCATGGTGTTCCCCCGGTATATCTGCTACATTTCGCCTTTTTAAGCATTGAGTTCACTTTATTCATTTCATCAAAACAGGAAGACGACAAATGTCGCGAGATATTAACATTTCGTTTAAGCTTCTCAGTCGCTGACTTAGAACAAACAGGTACATATATAGCACATTGGATTAATCATTGGTAAAAGATCGTTGACAAGCATACAAGGATGCTCAATTTATAACTCCACGCGTAGAGTTGGCCATCTACTTACCGCAGTAAGTGATTGTATATCTCGCTTTCCCAGAATTTTTAGAGACCGTACAAATAGATCCGAAATGGAAGCGATATTTTACGTCGTATGTTTGATGACCTATCGTACAGCCAGCTTTCATGAAGAAAAAGCTATTCAGTTGACTGTCGGGAGTATGTGAAGAGGTTGAACGCATCCGTTTTCCAATACGTGGCCTCCGGGTTTCTGTAAATGCAGGTACCGCTTATCAAAAGGACGTGTTACGAAATCAGGAGCTATGGTCTTCAAGCAGAGTGATTGTATGCTCCACTTGTTGATGCTCAAGTAGCAGAATAACATTAAACCCAGCTAGCAAACGTCGCCATCGTTATCGGCCCTTGATGAGTTTATTCACAAAGAACCATTGCTGAAACCCAAATCAGTTCTCGTGTGTCAAAAAGTATCCCTAACGATCGTTAGTATAGTACGCTGTTGTCGATGAATTTATTTTGATCCTCTCAAATCACCTGTGCTTCTAGGATGCAGAAGTCTCTGCAGTTTATATTCAGAATGAACACAAAGCTGTTTACTCGTCTCATTAATGAAAGGCCCATGGTTGTGTAAATGTGTAAGTTTCACCGTCAATATTTCGTTTGAGGTTTACGAGAAATAACCCGGTGTCACGTTTCGCTCATTTTGGCCTTATATGCTTGTGACGGATTCCCCTGAACAAACCCTTCTGGTAAATAGGTACATCTTTTATCTATAAGATGAAATCCGGAAATATTAGCACCCAACCTCCATCTAGTATCACCTTGAATATACCTTCATTCTTACTGCGGGCAACGCGTTATGTATGAGGATGGACCGACCAAGCGTAGTTTCTTTGCAGCTTAATTACCTTATTTCTCATGCTTAGAGCGAAAGCGATCATTAACAACTAGTCTGTTGAGTTCTATTGAGCCTTTTCGGTTTGGAGTTTATATCAGCCATTCCGATGCATAAACCCCGTTGCTTTACCGTGTAACTAAGGAACTGCATATTATAGTTTATGAGAGCTACTTGTTTATTGTCAATATGGTCAGGGACCACAGCCCGCCAATAGTTTTGTTCCTGAACCATTCTTATTTGCATCATTAGACTGTTCCTGACTTGTAGCGAATTCTTAGCAAGTTATTCTAGAAAATGTCATATCTGCACTCCGTAGTAATCAGTAGTAAGTCATCTTTAACTCTCACTTTTTATGCACTTTATCGAAGCAGCGAGAATACCACTTCCAGTCTCTAGGCTATGCAACCTCCAAAACCAGTCTGAAACATCAGGAAGAGACTGCATCTTGATGTGGTTTTCTATATAACACACGAAGTAATTTACAGCAAAAGAGGTAAACCCCGCAATCAATGATATACTGTAAGCGGAAGGTATGTGGGGAAACATTTAAGTAAGAATCAGTTTTTTAATCCTGCTTTTGACAAGGGTAAGGTTATTAAAAGCACGGAAATAGGAAGTGTTCCACAATTTCGCAGTCCTCGTGGAAAAAGATTAGAAACCTGATAAGGGTGGCTGCTCACTTGAGAACGAGATAGACGAGAAAAGTTCAATGGAAGAAGATTCGCTGAAGCGAGTTCGGAAGAGCATAAGCCAAAATAATAACGATAGAAAAGAGATGACGAAGCAACTGCCCGGCGGTGGGAAAGCAACTGCAGGTTGGAAGTTAAAGACGGTTGGTCGATCAACCGGATGGCCTTACGTTGAACACGGTCGAGGAAAGAGGAATACGAAGCCCCATCTTATAAGTGACTACAGTATTCGAGCATCGGGCGGATTTGAGATTTGTACAAAAGGAGGTGATGGGGGAATCAAGGAAGCCTTTACACAGAATAGAAAATCGACTTTGCGCGCAGCGCGAGAGGCAAGTTTAGAAATAAAAGGGGACCAACAAAGAGAAGAATTTATGGATAGACCCAGGAGGGTAAGAGAATTTGTGGAACGAAGGGGCAGTGAGTCAAAAATCAATTGAGGAGAATAGGAGACACGTATAAAAGAGAAGTTTCGGAATCATTGAAACACATGGTTAGTAGAACCTCATGAGGAGATTAATCCGAGATTGGAAGAAAGAGAAGCACTAGTGGCATTACGATCGTGACCGATATTGGTAGTAGCTTGATGGGGTGTGGGTTAGGAAAGAGAACATTGGAAAGTGGCATCATCGGCAGTGCGATGGTTTGTGCCCCAACGAGATGGCTTTCATTAAGCCAAATCTTAACATCCCCGGAAAGTCAGAGTAAGTTCACTTACTTGGTCCATCACGACGAGACTACACTTCGACGTGGTGTGATAGGTTGTGCACCTCTGTGACCCAACGAGCTACACAGGATGGCTTGCTAAAGCCAGGAGATCTTATCATGCCTGGAAGGTCAATTTCATCGCAGACGAAATACTGGAGAGGGCACTAGGGGGACTCCAAAACGTAGGTATCGAACGGACAGCTAGAGAAAAGCTGTTCGATTTGGAGTACGCCGTTGGCATCGTCTGTCTGTTCGAATGTATGGAGGACGCGCTAAGCGCCTCTGTGGCAGCAGCCACATTCGGTATATGCTTTGCACCTTCAAAGTGCAGTGGTGCTGCAGGACTGGGTTTCGCCTACTCCCGCTCTGAAACTAAATGGTCGGGATTCAGTTATGGTGGATTACTTTTCCTACTTAAATATTTGCATGACCAATAACGGTAGTGCAGCAAAGGGGATAACCGCCCGCATTTCCAAGGCTCGAGCAGCATACGCAGGACTGAAACACTTTTGGCGTAGATGCGACGTTTCACTGAAGTTGAAAGTTCGTGTATATTGTGCTAGCGTTCGTTCAGTCCTGCTTTATGGTTGGGAGACCCTAAATTTGCCAGTAGAGGATATCCGTCGACTAGAAGTTTTCGATTATCGGTGTTTACGCAGTTTAGCCCACGTTGGATGGGGCGAACGGGTTAGTAACGTGGAGGTAAGCCGTCGTGTGTTTGGGAGTCTGTCAGGTAGAAACCTGCAAGTACACCGAATTCAGATTACTATGCTTCGCTGGCTAGGGCACGTATTGCGCATGCCCAGCCATCGTCTGCCGCACCGCGCTTCATTTGCTGTGGCTAATCCGGGCAGGAGGAAACCACGTGGAGGTCAACAGATGACGTGGAGACGAGACATGAAGAAATGCACAGAGCCATTAGGTAGAGTAGGTGTCTCTCGCCCTCCAGGTTGGAGTCCGAAAGAATCCACAACTGGTTCGTTGGAGACATTGAAGGATATGGCAGCGAACCGGCAGTAGTGGCGTTCTTGTTGTCGTTTCTTATCAGATCAGAATGCTTCAAACGGTATGTATGCAGAGTTCGATTGCGTACTCTGTGTTGACCATAGTGGCTCATCATCTTCTCCCTCCTCAAAATAGATCCAATCCCTGTCCACCCTAAATTTTACCACTAACCTTGTATGCATTGCGAGTTTGGCAGCGATCAGCGAAGTTCGCTTTACTGTATTTCGCTGTACGATGACTGACTGTCCTTCAGGTCGGGGTTCGAATCTAATTAGTCTCAGTTGGTAAAATAGTAGAGGAGTGATCAATCCAAGTAAATGGGCGTTTACTCCGCTTTACCCACTGCCTTGCTGTCATGTTCTTGGTAGAACTTAAGGCTTTGGACGATATCCCTAATCGTTCTCCTGCTTAGTTGCTGGACACTCTAGCAGTAACCATCCATCAACTTCTAATGCACACGAACTATGAATAACTCCATACTGTATCGGTCGTCGCGCAAACTTCGTGTAACCCTTTGTCTTCCGTATCCAGCCCTCTTCATTTACTCCTTCCGGACCGTAATATCGCTCCAGACAACTTGTTCGTCACTCGCCATAGTTTGTTGCCTAGTGGTGCTATAATGAGCTTTCCATGAAATACGTTGCAGATTCCGAAGCATCGTCAATCTGTCAATCCAGGGGCCTTCAACTTGAGGGCTGATGCAGGTGGGTCAACAAGCTTGTCTTTAGTGTACAGTAGACTCTTTCAGGATTCATGTCTGCAGCGTATCGGAGACACGAATCCATGATCCTAGTTCTATAAGCCACTTAAGTGCACCGGAGTTGTCTTCGAGGCACTTCCTCCGCTCGACGAAGCCCGTTCAGTAGGCCAGCATGGTATAGATGTACTCAATACAGCCAAAGCGCCACTAATCAATTGGATCCCTATGAACATTCACTTATGTACTATGCGGTTCCAATGTTCTGTCAGCGTCCGAATGGGAGGTAGCACAAAAAGGTGTTTGTTGATCATTTCAGCGTATGTATAGATTGACGAAAAGACGAGTTCTATGATAAGCCCACCGAAAAAATGTCTTTTTTACTTCCTATTTCTATTTATTGAATATACAAATGTACATCCACTTTCAGGAAGAGGGCTGCGGCCATACAAAGGCTGCCTGGGGAAAATACTCATTCGGTTGCGAGATTATTGTACTTGCAGGTGATTTTAACGTGCAAGTTGGAAAACTGAGTGCATCGAAAGCTTACGTCGGCGGTAGTTATTCTCTGCCCTGCTAACGAGCAGATAACAGCAATAGACTTCAGTTCTGCGCTAATCGCGTATCCAGCACCAACTTTCTACAGCTCTCGACTGACAGAAACGTGACACTTAATCTGGTGCTCTAACTCAAATCGGGCAGATGGCAGTAAGCTCCCACTGGCGTGGCTCAGCACAGAACTACAGGTCCCATGTTTATCCCAGGTGTTCCGTCAACTCAATGGCTAACGCCGAGCCTCCATCCTCAAACACCATTTTTAAAAGTCCATCTGGGCCGGAGGCCTTCTACCTTTTTAGATAACTTATTTCCCGGGAAATCTGCATTTCAGATGGGCTGGCATCAACTGGGAGTATTTACCCAGTCGAGGTAGTGGGTGATAGGTCATATGTTTATGGGGGCCAGTTGAACTGAGCCTCGAAGTGTTCAGCCCACCGATCAAGACGGCGTTGCTGATCGTGAATCAGTGTACCATCGGATTCCTTAATTACCTCACGTACGCCTATTTTCCTGGGCCCCGTATTCCTAATTAAACGGAAAATATTTTGACTATCACCTATAGCGATAGCTTTCTCCGTCTCTTTACACTTTCCTACTTCTCGCGGTCATTCCTCAGACTCTTGGTGAGCTGGCGTTTGAGGGATTTGCGCACTGTGTCATATGTGGCATCAGGAGGGAGGGTTCTGCGAGCGTCCAGCGAAGCAACTGAGGTCGACGAGATCCATGGTGTGTTTTGAACTTGCGCCAGGGTCCGACGATGCCTCCATTGATATTTGCTTAGCTTCCTTGATTTGCTTCCAGTGTTCATTGAGTCCTTCGATTGGTGGACGAACTGAGGGACTATCGAAGAATTCCGCTTTGAACTCCTATGTGCAACAACCACTGACATGGTACCGTGGGTATCCGTTGTAGGTGGCTTTTTTGCGGTTGTTTGCTAGGCGTAGGGAGAATGGGGCTCGTAATAAGGCGTGGTCTGTATCCACACTTGTTGACCCGTAAGAACCGCAGCCTTGAATCGACCTCCAGCGGCGACTGATGACGATGTCGTCGATTTAGGGTCAGCGCTGTGAAGAGGTGGGCGGTCTCCATGTGAGGCGGTATCGTTTATTGTGCGAGAAGTTCGTGCTTGACGAGAACAGTCCGTGGTCAGCGCCAAGTTGGTGCAGGCGTTCTCCGTTGTCAGTCCGGTTGGCTGGTTGCATGTGGTCCGCCAAGAAGTCTTTCAGATTCGTCCAGGGATCCCACTTGAGCATTGAAATCTCCAGTGACTACTACGACGTCCGTTGATGGGACACTTTGGAGTAATTGAGAGAGGTACCTGTAGAACTCATCTCTGATTTCAGGTGTACTGCAATCNGCAATCGGTCGGTGCATACACAGATACGTCGAATAAGCATCGACGCCTCTTTCTGTAGTTGTTGATCCGCACTGAACCATCCAGACGTACATCTCAGTGGGCTACTAACCGGGATCCCGTCGAAAAGTAAACTCTCGGCCTTGATACTCAGCACAATCCCGACACCAGCACCACCGCGAGCTTCAGGCGCCGAATCACCTGACACACGGAGAGTGAACCGTCAGGTTGAAGCTTCATCTGGAGATCGCAAGGTGATGGTTGAAGTAGGGTCTTATATGAGTGCTTTGGTGACACAGCATACATCCAAGTTAAGTTTCAAGGGTTCTAGCTAAGGCAGCTTGTTGACCGATCTGATAGAGAATGCGGACATTAAATGTGGCTAAGTGAAAAGGATTTTTTGGTTTCAAAAATCTGGTTGATCAGCATTGACTGATTCAAAATAACTGACGTGACAGATATGGGACGGTAGTTGTTTGGGTCTGAGTGGTCACCGCGTTTGGAGCTGAGCAATATTTGTGATATTTTCCATGAGGTTGGGAGTATGTCGGAATCGACGGATAGAAAGAATAAGTTGCTTAGGAGGGGAGTCTGTTCTGGAGCGCACAGTCTACCACTTGGGATCTTGCACGTGTTTGAGCTGTTTCTATAAAGCCAGCTGCTTGGACACCTGACTTCGTTCGTCTATGCACACCCGCCCCGGAGAGGTGGCTCCAGCAAATAAACACGGTGAGGGGCAGTTTGTCGGTAAAAAAAAACACGCTAGGTGGACGTAGGTGCGGGATGTCTGGGTTTTCCTCTCGATAGTGGGAGAAGTCATCGCACTTTATTGGACAACTACCACCCGCGTAACGCATGTCATCAAATAGGTCGCCACAGTGAGTGATGTTCACCGGGTGGAAAGAAGTTAAGGATGATCAAGCCAAGACCTGGCACGAGGGTATGAAAACTCCAACCAGGAGACTGGGTCACATAGGCTCCCTGGCTGGCGACCTCAGGATGACCATATTCGATGGTTGGAGACACTGACTGGTATGGCTGAGTATCGTAAACAATGGTGCTCATGTATCTTCTCAGTTTCTTTGTAAAATTAGTCCACTGAAAGTCCCCATTTTCTGTTTGACTTTATTTTCAACTTATCTTTCTTTGTGCATATTGTGGTGTTAATAACACCGATGTCGATAGAGAATTATATTCGCTGAATCATTTTTCTTTCTACTGTTCATCCAAATGGGCGGCCAAAGGACAGCAACCGAACCCGGCGCACGAAAGTGTATGGTTAATGGTTGTTCAAACTGAAACTGCTTCTATAATCAAATCTATAACAAAGTTAGATGGAAAAGACGAATGAGAAACCCTGACGAACTTTGCTTTCTGTGGTGAATTCGGGCGAAGAAGTGCCGTGAGCTCGTCTTCGACTGTTAGTATAAAGTAATCATAATTTTGAAATAAACTTCTCTGGCACACCATGCAGTGAAAAGAAGCGCCAGAGTTTAGAGCGGTCGACTGAGTCGAAGGCCGCTTCCAAATCGAGGATGACGGAAATGGTGGGTCTACGAGAAGAATATCGGTGCTCCAGAATTTGGCGAAGAGTGAAGTTGTGATCGACACAACTTTTGCTAAGAGACAACCGAACATAGAAGCACTTGAAAACATTTGAACGCAAATCATGACAATCAGACCAGTCGATGAAGCGTGATAAACCAACTACTAGGATGGCACTTGGTTAGGGCATGCCATTTACTATCCTTAATATCATGCACGGTGTTTCTAAGGATACTCGAGGCATCGATCGCTCACAACAAACCCACACTGTGCGTCCAAAAACGTATGACCTTTGCCCTTGGCCTTTCCTGCTTGTAACCAATCATGTGCATCACACAAGCACGCACACATGGTTAATAATAACTAGATTTCTTAATTCACTTCATTTGTCTACTTTTTTCAATGTTATACACACGCGACCGATGAGAGTAAACGAAAGGAATTCCTCTCGCAGTGTTTGTCTTCTGACTTGCCTGTTCAAATTAATAACGGGATCCAAATGTTTCAAATATAAAACAGTTTATGCATCCGGAATAGCGACAGTTTAGTCATCAGAGTGAATGGTGAACGCTTTTAGAGTATCTAATCTTTTACATGTCGCAGATTTTAACTTCGATTTATCTCCATAGCTGTTTATTTCCCATTAAATTTCTTCATTCAAAGGTCGACTTTAGACACAACCATGAGGCTGCTCGAGGTGAAATAAATCATTGGGCATCGAACGCTACGCACCAGAGAATAAAGGAACTGTTCCCCCAAGGTACCATTGATCAAGATACTAGACTGGTTCTTGGAAACGCGGTGTTTTTCAAAGGTGAGATTTGATGCAATTTTTGAATAATACTTAGGCGCTTGGGAAATACCATTCAACCCCAGTGTCACTTTTGACAGTGAGTTTCACGTGCTGGGTGGCGGTACTCGACCGGTGAAAATGATGAAACGTCAAGGACAAATGTTCATCGAGGAGTTTATTGTTAATGATGCGATGGCCCTGAAATTGCCGTTTAAAGACCCCAGGTAACGTATTTAATCATAATTTTTATTCGCTTGCATCAAAGCGGTTGAACAAGGATTTTTGCTGGAATATTTGTATGCGTCATGTATTCATTGGTTTCAATCTCTCTCATTGCTCGCTACATATGCTATATGAAAGCAGGGACTAATCGCCTCGACCCTCAGAGTATCCAGAAATTGGTGTTGGTTTTTGTAATCGGTGCCGCTGTTCTTATGCCATTCGTTTCTTCATTATGCTATATTATATTTCATGTTTGTTGAGGTTTTGACTAGGTTCAATCGTTCACTGCCCAATACTCACAAAAGGTAAATCACAGACGCGATATTGCCGGGTTGTTCACCCAACACTCCGTGGTGGATTTGAATATACTCGTTTCGTCTTTTCGTTCCGTAGTGGTGATAGATCACTCAAAAGAAAATGTATGTAAGTTTGAACGATTTCTCGAGTCGACAGGTTGAACGTCCGTTTAGAGTAAGGCAGCTCTCGTCTCTTACTGAGTCACATTGAAGTAATTAGTGCTACAGGAGTTGAGTGGTTTCCATTTTCTTCATTGCCAATTTCTTTTTGTTTCAGATTTGAACTTCTGATGATGCTGCCCAAGAGCAATGAAGAATTTCCCGCTTTTGTTGAGGCGATCACGAAACCGGGAGAGTTAGAAAAGGTTTTGGAGTCACCTTTCTACGATCAGATGGCACATGTGATGATTCCTCGCTTCAAGTTGTCAATGCTTCGAAGCTTAAACCTGAAAAACACACTGAAAAGCATGGGTGTCACCCATCTCTTCGAAAACGCAGATCTGAGGAAAATTTCAGACGACCCACTTTTCGTTTCTGACGTTGTCCATCAGGCGGTGTTAGAGGTATGTTTTCCACCGGATATTAACCGTTGAGCACTAATCAGACTTTTACAAATTTATGCCATGTGTATTTTGCTGTCCATTGATCTACCAACATTGAAAGAGTAAATAAAATTGCGAAAGTTATAGTGAGTTCCTGAAATGTGCAATGCAGACTTAACGATTAAATTGGTGTGTTGATCCGAGTCTCTACTAAAGATTGACATACAAGACAGTAAGTTCCCATTTGGCTTCCAGCGTCTAGTCAGTAGATCTAAACAGTAGTTCTCAGTCCCATTACTTTCTGCCGTCCAGTAGGATTTACAATAGGTGCATGTAAAATACCCTGGAATCACCTTATACCTCTTAATTGGTTTAAAATTCGCATCTTTCAGTTAACTCCATTTCGGCTGCTGCTGCTGATGATGGAGTAATGCGGTACAAGTACGTTAATTCGGTTTCTGAAACCAAAATGAGTTACAACAGTAGCTATATTGGCTAAACGCTTGTGAGAAGAAAATGCTTTTCATGTTTCACTTATGACGTATGTTTGTTTCAGTTTCCGACGTTCATGATCCATTTCACTTCGGCATCATAATTCTTGTCAGGTTAACGAGGCAGGTGCTGTCGCTACCGGTGCTACGGGCGTCGGAATCGCCAATCGATCTTTACTTAGGCCTATCGTGTTCAACGCGAACCATGCATTTGTGGTGGCTGTAATTGTGGACAAGAAGTACCCGTTGTTCATGGGTCACGTCACTGTAGCTGAAGAATGAGCCTGCCGTCAGGTTCGTTGCTTTGCTTTTCACTCTGTTATATCAATAATTCTGACGGTTTTGGTTGATGCTTGTCGGACTGAATCGAATTATTTTCTGTTGCCATAATTTTTTCCTATTAAAATTAATAAAGTTGACTCTCTGTCATTCAGAGTCATTGTGTTTATCACTGAAGAGCCTTGAAAGCAAAGCTACTCCATCCTTATTAGGAATCGACAGTGGTGGATATCCAGGATTCGGACTGGTAGATAAGAGTTGTTTAGTCGGCGCTCTAACCAATTCAGTCTTCAAGATTTTCTCAACTCAACTTGTTAAGCGTCAGCAGCACAGATCACGTCCTTTTACCACCTTCCTGTTATTGATTGCCACCGATTATAGTAACCGATTGTCTGTTTGGAATGCATTTAGCGGTAGTCGGGAAGAGATACAAGTAAAAGCACAGATGAAGTCTCATTCGATGGTTACAATGTCTTGCCACATCATTTTCAACCGTTAGGCTAAAGTTCATTGAAACTCATCCTGTCATTGATTGAAGTTACCACTACGTCAATAGCGTTCTCCTAGTTCTCATTTGTCAGTTGGCCTGACTGTCGAACACTGACTAAGCCGCCTACTAAAGGATCGAAATAAGTTACTGATTTCTAAACATATACATGAAGTTTGAATGAATTGATTGCCTATTGACACAATATATGTATTTAATAAGAGGTATCATGTAGGATGCAATGAGCTCGTTCCTGGAGACCGTCTGCTGTACGCTTGGGAACACTGGGCGTTAGAGCTATTCGTAATATGACAGTATCTTTCAGTCTGAAAACCTCATTTATCTTACGCTCTTTATTTGTGTTCCTTCGTTTGAGAACATCACCGTATGCGAAAGTTTCTATTTTTGAATCAAGACCAACTTGATTACTATCAGATTCCCTCGTAATATCTGTTTACAAATAAGTCGTTGACAACCCCGCGGTCGATTTCGAGGATCCACTTGAAACGTCAAATCAGTTACCAATTAATATTCGCGGCACGAAGCAAAATAATGTTTTCCTCGAGGTAACGAAGTGTATAACTTTGCACACGCACACAAGCATTCCGATTAATGAGGTTTATGATCTCTGCACTGCTTTCTAAATCACCAACTCGTTACTGTGTTCGTTGTCTTCTTCACAATATTGTCCGAATGTGCCATTCTTACACATTGTAAGAAAACCCACAGTAGCGAACAAGATCGTTTGCGGTGATTCTTATACAGGCTAATGCATCACAATTTATATCAACCTGTTTACCATTGTTAGTGGTTGTGCGTAAGAAGAAGAACCTACTGCATCAGCTATATCGTCAGTTATAACACAAGAAGTCTGTTCACGTGGTGTGTTAGCTAAAAGGGTTAAACGTTCTAGTGGTTCACATGTTCTAACTGATACATTTATATGCCATAGCTATCAAACTACGGAATGGAATGGCTTGCAAATGCGGAAGCTGCTGTTTCTCATTCACGGCTTGTTTTCAAAACACTCCAACCAGTCTTCGTTGTTAGTCAAGGCTACTTTAGCACCAAATATCATAACTGTATGGACTGACCATAGCATTGATCTATCAGGCGATTGAACACACCTGCCATGGTTGGTATTAAATCACAACATTTTCCACTAAATTCAGCGTAGGTGCATATGTGCCTAAACAACTCATGTATTCTGTTTTACTTTCGCCATTGTAAACTATGCTTCTCGTCCTTCTCTGTAGTGTTTCACGTTTAGTTCAATAAATGTAAAAAGTTGTCAACATACCCAAGTCTGGGGAAAAATAATGAATAGATTATCTTTTTACACAGTTTGACGATTTCTGTGTTGTCTAATATGGTTTCATTATAACGAGCCTCATTAACCTTTTCCATTTCGTATTCCTTTTCAGCCACGAAGCGGAAATTTCAGAACACTCATCATGAACATTGACCTTATTAAAGAGACATATCATTTTCTGCTTTGACTATTTTATCCTTTCTTCGTATGCTTTCTTAATCAAGTCTGCTTCATCATTTCTTGGAATATCCTAATTTAGGGTTAATTTATTCCAGTCATCGGTTTTCTTGGGCACTTATCAATAAATCCTTCAATGCAGCTGTTATGTGCTTTTCATGAAAATCCTTACCAATATGCTGGGTCACATAAATATCGTTCGGATTTCTGGATGGAGCGTGGCAGCCGGTGGTTAGAGGCACAGTGACATGCCAGTGTCGCAAACAGTGACGCTCGTGCATCTACGCGTTATTCGTGCAACATCGGTCTACATAAATTCACTATATTCACTTTCACTTTGCTTTCAAGATTCCGATCTTTATTCTACTGAAGCTTAAAAGTGTGTTGCCAGTGAGCGTAACTCGGGGTTCTTGAGGTGTTTTCTTTTGCATTTTGTTTTCAAACAGAATTGGCTAAGCAGAATTCTCATTGTGCATCCATATTGCTTTGTTTGCCAGCGATCAGTGAAGTTCGCTGGGCGATGATGTTGATACACATTGCTTTCAAAGAAGTTGTTACTTTCATAAAGTTATCGCAAACAATGCAATTATTCATGGAGCTCCGTGACTGCTGGAGAGGATTCAAATGAGATTACTCAGTGTTGTCACTTCTCAAGTTCAATTCGGCGTGGTTGTTATTATATTTTTTTTAAATACGAAATTCCACTTTAAGTGTCCATCATAAAACAGCGAACATCAGAGGAGCATTGTGGGGCTTGACGATAGTGCAGATGGCCACTTTCATTAATACCACAGAATGTAACCAGTAAAGATGTCAATCGAATTGCACCTGTAAGAGATCTTACAGGCGAATTATTTCACCTGAGCAGAGTTCGAATGCCGGATGGCTTGGTTAAGCTGGCTTGAGAAGAGAAGCCAATCTATCATGGTAATTCACCGAAAAAAAGCTTTTTCGCTAAACTGCGTTTTTCATTCAATATATTGTGATAAGTAGTGAGATGATCAAGTTTGTAGGACAGTTTGTTAGCGTGTGCGTTGTGCGGCATTTCAATAACTTGTACAATCATCGATGCCTATATTTCATCCAAGAAATGCGTTCACTGTCACACTGGAATAAAAATGCTGAAATTGTTGTGTAGAACAGTGGTAAAACGTAAACTGAAGATAATTTCCGTATATTGTCACTGTATTCCGGTTGGTCATGTTCTTTTGACGATTTCGCACACTACTCGCTCCTCCTTCGCCCATTACAGAAAAGATGTGCCGACATGAGGTAGGTTAAAATAAAACGCTAACAATTACTGGTTATTCGGGGCGAGCTGTTTTTCCGTCTGAATTCGAGTGGGAATCATGAAACCACATCTTTGTTATGAACATTGTTGTATTTTGGTTTGAACTTTATCGTTTGGTCTCGGATAGTTGTGAAACGTAATTTAATATCGGGTCAATAGTCCACCAAAATGAATCATCACGTTGAATGATGTATAACAAGTTATCCGAGTGGCACTACGCGTATCTAGTGAGTTCAGTTCAAAGGTAGCACACATTATGTGACTCAGATGGAGCTGTTACTGTGCCTACCTATGTGTTTCAAAGCGCCAGAGTGCAATTGTGTAGGTCCTGAACAATATGACAGTTGTTTATTTTCATCTGCTTTGACTCAGCGCGAATGAAGTATGATTAAATCCATTTTAAGTATTGTGAATCGAGTAATAACATTTCAAGCGTAACTTTTAAATATACCACTAAGGACTCGAGAACCATCCAACCACTACGGTCTCCCTGTTGCATTCGAATTCAAGCCACAAGCCATATGTCAAAGCGAACGGATGCCGCTTTTGTTTCTCGGAACACACGTATGCACTAAGTGCATGTGCATTTTCATCTGTAACTGCAAGTTGAAATCACATCCATTATTCAATTAATGTCTTCTGATTGGGAAATTAATTGTCTAGAGCTGTTGATGTTCCGGTAACAAAAGTAATCCGGATCTCCCTGTAGAGGCAAACTGAAACTGTCTTACTCAGAATACTTGCAGATCGTTAATCACAATCGTAATAGTGTAGCGAGAATCCGAGCTGGCTAGGAAAACGTTTATTGATCCAATTAAAACACAACCGGTGTACGCGTTCAATTATATACGTTCAATTCTTACCGCGCGGCAGGATGATTCATGCCTCTTTCTGTTGGTCAATCCTTGTTGGTTTTCATCCGCATTTGACACGTGCGTCACCTCTTCTTCCGCGTGCCGTTCCCACTGGTTTGAACCGATCGTAGCTAGAGATACGTCGATCGACAGCTCCGACGTAGTGGCATTCGGCGTATATCTTTCCGGCTAGCTGCGGATTGTCTATGGGGCTGTACTTGTCGATTCGTTCGTTTCAGGTGGTAGTCAACATTGTCTCTGGAAATACTTCCAGCCGCTATGTCTGCGCGTCTGGTTGGATGGGCCCCATTCTTGATTCGTTCACTAGCCGGGGCCCTCTGTGTACCACCTTCCATCACAATAGCACCACTCACAAACAGCTGGCGGAACTTCTCAGTACTGAGTTGTAAGAAAAATGCCCCGAACTTATTGGTTAGTTGGTTGGGAAAGATTAAAGGGATTTAATATTATGTGAAAGATAAGATCATTGGTTTATAATGTTTTAAACAATCGGTATTCGAGTTTCCCCAACTACGGTTTACCTGACCGGATTCGATTGATCCAATATACTGGCTCCTTATTAAGCGTCATGAAACCTGAAGGTGTAGCCCCTTGACTAACAGTCGCTTAAAGCTTTGAATCAAAACACTTTTATTGAATACATCACATAATATCTTAAAAGTGAGTTTTGTATTGTTCATTCCTATGCTTATTCCCCTTTGTGTACAACAAATGTCACCGTATTGGTTGTCTTATCGCTCAATATGTTTTGGCTAAAACCACTCATTAGTCTCGCGGTTGCATAAATCTTTCGTGTGTGTGTGACAAATGATTTCCGAAAACCACTCACTACTTTATCGCTTGTGCATCGTCGTATTCTGAGTTTGGTCTCTTAGGGAAGCTTAATTTTACGAAGACAATAACTCTGACAGGAGTTATTATTGCTCCTAGTTGGCCTACCAACTGGTAGATGGGATAGTTGGGTTTATCGGGAATGTAAGCGACAGTGTTCATTTTTTTTCTTACCAAAACACGGTCGCTTGATGTTCAGTTGCTCACAGAACTGAACGATTTGGTTACTAGCGTCGGATCATACTTCGAGGTAACCAAACGCCAGCAGTCATAAATATCTTCCCCCAAGCTGGTGATGAAACATGAGTGATTCCATTGCTAAGCTCACTGAGTGAATGAATTAACGGATGATTCCATTAGTTCAGGTAGATCATTCGACGTATGCAAACATGGAGCAGAGACAGTTTTGTTTAAATTGCGAAAGTTTAGTAGCCTCGGTTGGGTTCGAAAACACTCATGGATACCACTTAATCTTACATTCAACTTACAGAGGCATGTGAAAGCCACCAGGTAACATATTAGCTGACTGCCACGACAGATTTTCCATAGAATCTGTCGGAACCAATCGAATGAACTTCTGAGGAAAGTTTATTTAGTCACATTTTTTATTTGGTAGATTGAAGTCTCATGTTTGAATTGTGAAAAGCGGAGGGGGCATCCTTGCGTGGGTTGGAATCCCACTGAGTCTACTTAACTTCTCAAAGTTTAAACGTACGGCTTTAATCTGACAAACTGTGGTAATCGAAGTAGGTACGGATTACGAATCACGAATCACGGACGCAACTGAAACACTGAATTGCGCTATCACCTGCACGCTGGAATCTCCCGTCACCGAGATGTAGGAAAAGGGCCACAGAAGTAGCGTTTCGTTTATGAAAATAAATAAACGGGACTAAATAATAAGCAAGTAGAAATATCATTGGGCACACGAATATGAGCCAATCACCGTTCGTGCTCTTCGAGTCCCTCGGCTCCTGTTTGAACTGTGTGGCTGTTGATTGATCGATACTGCTGGCCCATGGCCCAACGTCCAGAAACTGGAGCACATAGACGTTTGGCCAGTGTCATTTGGAAGGGTTGACTCACCACACAAACAACCCAATAGGTAGTTTTGATGCCATATTTGGAGTAGCTGATGGGGATCCACCTTAGACTGATATGAATATCCGAACCCTCTGTGTTGATAGGCGACTGTAATTCGTGTTTGAGCACTTAGTTTTGTGTGCGTCTGTGACTACATTGGGATAGATCTAATGAAAAACTCATATGGAGTGGAGGGTTATAAAAAGCAGCACCAGTTTCCCCTGCCTAAACAGCTAACTTAACTAACAGGTTTCAAAGGTGAGAACAGAATGTTGACATCATAATTTAACTCAAAAACATAACTTATTTGACAGTTTGTTTAAACAGTTCCACGGAACACACAGAGATACAGTTTGGCAAACAAGCTCTTTTTCAGTATGTCTTATTCCTGTCATTACAACACAATATATATGACTGGTAACAGCTAAGGATTTACAAGGGAAAAAGGGACATTAATCAAAGTACTCGACCGTTTTAATCGTTATTGGCCTCCTATTATTTACTCCGATATTTCATGACGGGTCACTTGTCGGCAATCCGGCCATGGGAGCTTGATTGCTTGCACACAAAGATGGATTGCGAAGGCCGATACTAACTGCCTCCGCTGTGGTTAGAATGTGAAATTACACGTGTCTAGATCGTCTCGTTTTAACTCTATACAAGGATCTGAATGCTTCGGTCACACTTACGATGTGATTAGTGTCGACAAGGTGTGGGACGACTGCACTTGTGATTGACTTAATTACTTCATTTCTCAAAATCGCAGGGGATGCTCACGGATGCGCTCGGATAGACGCCTGGTTGGGCAGCCAACATACTTTGCTCCACAGCAGTAAGTGAAAGAGTAAATACAGAAAGGGGTAGCATAATTGGGCACTCAGTCCCTCAACCGTGGGTACACTAACAGTCTGGATGTGAAACCAGTTTGCAGCTTAGCTGCGTAGAATGTTTTGATGGTATTGGATAGCCTTCTATAAACAATCTCTGCCAATCTCTACCTTGGCAAAGAAAAAAGCATTAAGGATACCGAGCGAGCACTTGAATATTACTACAAAGGATGTGGTAAACTGCAGGATCTGGTTGATGAAACCATTTATCCATTAGATGATTCCTTTGCGCGATGAAACTGGACTTCATCCTCCGATTGGTGCAAATATGCGAGCATTCACACATGTTGTTCTCATTCGGCAATAGAATTCACTTGCCGTGGTCTTTTTTCAGAATTTAAAACCCCTTTTCACTGCTTTTTTCCTGATAGGCTTCTATGATGAGGTGAACAGCAATAAATTTTTACTTGTCAACTCAACGACCTTATGCAGTAAGACTAGACGTGACATGATATTTGAGTGCCTCTCCCATCCGGTCAGTCTAGTTAGATGGTAGAAAATCCGTAAGTTACAGTGAAACTGAGCTGAACACACTATGAGCACCATCAGACAAAAGTACTTGGTCAATTAATTCACTTCAGTATTAAAATAGAATATTCTCTCTGGGATTTGGTGACATGCTGAATGTGCTCGCAGTTTCACTCTTCTTCTATCAAAGTACACGTGGCGACCACCCACCTCTCTATTCCATCTATATACATCACGCCATGCGATATTCAAGTTCTAAAGAGTAAAGAGGGATCTTAATTCATTGTGACAGGTTTTTGTTTGATTAGTATTTTTGGATGTTATTTATAATCGCATGTACCAACATGATGCTATGCCAAAACTTGCAACACAACTCCTCGTCTCCCTTTGTTTGGCATCAGTATTGCCGAAGGAATCATGACAGCTTTTGAACAGTTTTTTTTTGTTTGAAACGAGATAACCCCACATGACGTATCGTCGCCGTAATCAGCCGCTTATTGAAAAGCAGTACAAGCGGATCTTCGGAGAATTAAGAGATGTTCACCTTCTAACTTGTTAGCGAACTGGGGTTATCAACGGTTGAGACAAGTCACTGCATAAGCAGTTAGGTAAAACATAAATCTCATTCTGACAGAGATACCTAATCTAGACTGATGAAAATTTCATCAGGATCTACGATATTCATATGATTGAATCGCAACTGAGGTTTTCTCATTTTATTCAAATCACATGGCGACGTGCAACAGATCATAACTGTCTCTCTGGTAAACAGTTACGATTAACGTGCTTTTATCGAGATGGAAACAAGATTTTAACCGCAGTACTACTGATTCCGTTGTTCTTTCACTTAAAAGTTCTTTACATTGTGTTAGTTAAAACGCGAGAATTTTTCTCTGTAATGATTGGTTTAGGGCGCACGACTATGGAGTTAACTGTGCAAGTAACCTGCTTGGGGACCGTGAGGTTCTGCTGAATCACCAAATGTTATTTGGTGTAATAACTAACTCTAATTCAATGATCCTCTGGTTTTGCTGAACCCGGTGGAATACTGTAGTCAGAAAGACAGACAGACAGATAAAGCTATTAGATGGAGAATTTTGTGAACAATTCAGTTCCCGAGAAAATTATAACAATGTGGTTTTATGGGTTTACATTCTCGCAATAATGGGTAAGTTTACTCACATCCAACTCGTTTTTACTGACCAAAATGTATGATGCGTCTTGAATAAACGGTTTATCATAAAACGCGGTTGTAAGATATGTAGTAACGAATCGAATAGTTAAACTTATTGGTGTATACCACGGATACAAAATTTATTTTACGGTTTAATCATAGGTTTCACAGGACTGTGTCATACTGTAATACAGATGGCCGGAAGATGAATACAGCAAGCCATGCGCGCGTTCGACTATGCGCAGATACCTTTCTACCAAAGAGGAGAGAGATGCACTATTGTAGTAGTAATAGTAGTGCGCACTGATCACAAAGTACGAACCACAAATTAGAAATCAGGGACTAGCAATCACGGACGCAACGTTAGCACTGGATCACATTGGTACTCACACGCAGTATCCCACGTAACCGAGACGCGGGGAAAAGGCCACAGGAATAGCAGTTCATTTATTTCTAGTGAGTAATGGAAGATTTGATTGAATTTCAAAGGTGAATTCGTCGTGTATATAGCAAATGAAGCGTGAACTGAAAAGCTTGGAAGCACTGGACAGCTGTTTCGACCTGGTTGGATCTCATCAGCAGTGCGAATCCATCGACCCAACTGGGGATCGGGCCAGGAATCTCATTGGCAGAACGCAGACATGCACCCACTCGGCCACCGTGCAGCTGATCAGACCGTTTTTCATTTTCCACTTACACGATATAGCTCAACCCTTCTTTGCGAGCTTGTTGCGGGTCACAGACCTTGCTCATCTCAGCACTAGCCTCCAGGGTTGTGACCCGGTGGGAAACTTGCACAACCTGACTACTTATTTCAAGCGCGCAAAAAATAAGGGAGATTATATAATATGAACAAAACAACTTCATTGATCTTCCAAGCCTCTGCCAATCGCGTGACAGTATTTCTGGTATTAATCACTTTCCGTTTGAGCCGCACAGTTTCTGGCTGGTTGGTACAATCGACCCATGTTCTGTAGGCCAGAAGTTGTGACACGCACGCGCTTTGCTGACGGCACTCGTGAAGCTTGATTGATCACAGCTGTCCGAAAAGTAACGTGTCACTCCGTGGTATGCGTCATCTCGTAGGCTAGTATCACCACATGTATTCGTGTTGTTGGTTTATCTGTGACAGTTTTAGGCGGACAATAGATAGGGACACGGATATTCATTTTGAGTTGACTTGATCTGCGGGAATGGTAAATGCATAAATCGATGGCACTATAGTTGAATCATCCCCACGTCACCTATACATTTCGCTGGAGATTGTGTTCTGGTTTGTATCTGTCGCCTTGTTCGCTTCGGATTTTCTTGAACATTATCTTGGACGTTATTTCTGTCCGTAATTCCCTCGTGCCTCGTTGCACAGACTTCGTTGTTCTCCTCTTTGCGCTGCATTTCGCCACAATAGGTTACGACATACAGATCCTAAATTGTTGTCCTTATCAAGCGAGGACAGAATTTTCCACCCTGTTTACTTAAAATCAACCTTGTTCGTTGTAGAACTTATTTTTAGTGAACCATTTAGTTCTCCGTAATTTTCTCAATCTTTATTTGATTTTCCTTTAGCCAAGAAAATATTATTCATGGTATTTTTAATCTTCAATTTATTCAATTAAACAACACAACCGAGTCTGGAGAAGGAACAAGTTATCCATCTCTGGCTACCAAAAGAAATAAACTAGTGGAAGCTGATGGCTCTGTTATTTGAACATACAACTCCTGATTCCTACGTGAAAGTGATCTATACCGCTTGATCATCACAACTCATTTAATTTATTTCTCGCTAGTATGATCTGTTTTGTTTGCCGGAATTAACCCCTCCCGCTTACACATACACGCACGTACACATACATACACATGGTATACCTTCTGTCTACTTTGAAACAACTGCACCCAGTTGGCAAGAGAAGACAAGTTAATGTATCAAGGAATGCTGGTGAGCAAGTTTATATCAAATCCCAAACGGTTGTGCAAACACGCAAGTGCCACTAGAAAAGGTTAAGTCTGGCGTTGCAGCATTAAGACTGACAGAACTTGTTTCAGTCCCAACAGAGGAGGCACCTGAAATGTTACAAAGCCAGTACACCCACGTTTTCACCGCACCTGCAAACACCGGACTACGACTGCTTTTGATACTTGAGGATATACGATAGCCAACGCTCAACAAAATTGATTGATTGATTGATTGACTTTACCCCAGAAATCAAAGCACCGAAACTTCAGTGTTCGAAAAGGAATTCATCCCCAGAGGTGAATAAGATCCATTCCTAAACCCTTATCAACCTGGCAAGTACCATAGCTCAACCATTGAGTGAACCATTCCAACAAGTGTTTGACAAAACTAAGCTCCCACAAACATGGACACAAGGAATAAGTTCTCCAATATCCAAGGGTGGCTGTCTCAGTGACCCAGCTAACTGCGATTCTGTTACTCTCCTCCCCGTAGTCATGGAATCCATTGTTGCAGACAATGTGATGAGTCACTTGGAAAAGTACAACGTGTTATCCCCTGCTCAACACGGGTTTCCTCTCAGATAATCGTGTGTCACTAACCTGTTTCTCATCCGAGAAGAGTGAGCCAAAGCACCTGATCACAGTGATACAGTAGTGTACCTCGATTTCTCTAAAGAATTCACCGAGTGAACTACAAAATGATGCTGAGGAAGCTACACAACTACGGAATTCGGGGTTGGATAGAAGAATTTCTTCGATAATGCACTATGACAGTTCGGGTTTATGGGTCACTTTTTGATGCTATCAACGTAGCCCGGAGGGTTTCACAGGGATCCGTGATTGGTCCTCAACTTTTTCTAGTTCTCATAAACGACTTAACGGACATTCTGGGGCCACAAACGTTACTGTTTGCAGACGATGCAAAAATATGGAAAACAGTGACAAAACCCGAGGACACGCTGACACCTTGAAGAGCACTCAATGCTGCTTATCAATGGTCGATTGAGAACGACATAGAATTCAAAGCATCAAAATGTACCATCGTATCCCTTCGCCACAAAACTCGGTTTCTGTACGTCCGAATGCAACTCTTCTTGTGACAGGTTGGGTGGTTGCTGATGTATCCCAGGATTTGATCCGTGTGGGTCTTCTTTCTGTACACTGATGTTTCTAACGGGCCGGACAATGATCTTGTTACTAGGACATCGAGGAATGCCAATTTGTCATTTTGTTCCGTTTCCATGGTGAACTTGATATCTGGGAAGATACTATTGATGCTGTTGAAAGTTTTGTCCACTTCCGATCGCTTCAGGATCACGAACGTGTCGTCTACATATCTAAGCCAGAGTTTAGGCTGGAGTTGTGGTAGAATTATCCTTTCGAGTTTTTGCATTACGGCTTCAGCAATAAATCCAGAAATTGGTGAACCCATGGGTGTTCCTTTCACCTGTTCGTAGAATCCACCGTCGAATTCGAAGTACGTTTGTAAGCATAAGTCCATCAGCTCACAGATATATTTGTGATCTGATGTTTGATGTATCTGTCGTTCCTCTAGCAGCTCCTTTAGGGTTTCCCTGGCCAAATCGAGGTTGATGGAGGTGAATAGAGAGGTGACGTCGAAGGATATCATTATTTCATCTGCGTCAATATTTACATTCTTCAATTTTTCTAGGAACTGTTTGGCGTTGTTGATGGAATGTTCGTAGCCGGCGATGAGAGGTTTGAGTCTCCTCCACAATCCTTTGGCCAGTTTGTAGGTTGGTGTACCGGGAAGCGAGACTATTGGTCGTAGGGGCACA
>UZAN01047306.1:9227-20443 GCA_900618425.1 Echinostoma caproni
TTCCTCAGCCTGGTCCGCAATGCGGACGCAGGTAGTCAAAGCGGAGGATACAGCCACGCCAAACAACCATTGTCGGTGCCAAATTGTCCATTGCGGGTGAGGATCCCAAGTCTTCGTCAAGCCCAAACCAACCGAATTTGGAATAGCAAGGCGAAATTTGGCAGTTTGGGATGGAACCCAGCTGAGAAGGGGAGGGGATACAAAAAGCAAAAGCTAACAAAAATTGTCGTCAAGGTGTTTACCTGGGGCCAAAGACTGATATGAGTATGTACAAAATTTGTCATGTTCTAAAGATACAGATTGAGGCTAAATCTGTGTAGTGAAAGAAAATCGGTTGAGAAAGTGGACACTTGAAGTGGTTTTAAAGTCTTGAAGTGATTCACGGGTTCGAGGCTGTTACCCAAATTTCTCGGGTCCTTAAAAGGTATCTGTGTTTTCTTTTGGCTTGAATTACTTCTAGAACAGAGAGTACTGAAAAGAGATTAGCAAGGTTCCCTGCTCGAGGCAAGAAATAAAATGAGGACTTGCGAACTCTTATGTAAGTCAAAATGTTTTTTTCTTTTATTGAGGGAGAGTAGATAAACCTAAGTGGCGGTCAAGACGAAGTTTGGAGACCGCCTTGCTGGGGGCGCTGACTATCTCTTCTGGAGGGGCATTCCATAAGGATATCACCCCGAAGGTAAAAAATGAGGTACGTAGAGTGGTTCTCGGACGGGGCTTAAAGATTTTTTGCTGTGCCCTCGGGTAGGCTGAGAGTCAGCCTACCTGGTTCGCATGTGCCACGGAATTGAGCCAATCGTTTCAAATGAGAAGGCGAGAAGAGGAATATCAGGTGAGCAAAAGTGGGTCACAATACTTCTAAAAGTATGTACCAATTTGGACTGTGTTCCACAGATCCAGATTTGAAGCTGAATGCGTGTACTGATAGGAAATCGGTTAAGAAAGCGGACATTGCTACCTGGTTGGCAAATCGACTTAGGGAGAGTCGGATTCTTTGAAATATAAATCCCGAAGGTGTGACCAGCGCGTTGTTATTTCCACGAATGATTCCAGTGCTCGCATCGGCAAGTTGGCGATGGTGGAAGCTTCCGTCACCAGCACTCGTTCACCATCATCTAGGGAAACCAACGTCACATTCGCTTGATCTGCGGAATTCACCTTGGTACCGTTCACCGTTCCGATCATCAGGAAAGATGGTTGGGTTGTATTGTTGTTTTTTAGGGTGAAGAGCTTGGTGATCAACGCGGTATCGGATTCATTATCAATGAACGCCATCGCCTTCACTACCCCACTGGGTGTTAAGATGCCAACTTGTGTTACCCCGAGATGCACCAGCTTTTTCGCTGATTGTGAAAGAAGACATACGCTGCGTTTGTGGGGGGCCGGTAACTGAGTTCCTCTAATAGAATGTAAGAGAGTATGGCGGCTTCCTTGACGCCCCTTTTCACTACATCCGGCACGGTTCCTACAAGAGGCCACACAATAAAACAGANAAAGAACGCACCATGCCTCTTGGCTGCTTTCCAACGGTCCGGGACTTCCAGTTGCACAAATTTGTCACACGCGGATAATTCGTGAATCGAACGACACATAGTGCATCTGGGTATGCCAAGTTCCCCTACGGTTGCATAGTTGTTTGCATTCCTAGAGCTTCTCGGGATATCCTAGGTTCGTTCCTTTGGGTGCTGTCTCTCTCTTCTCGCCTACTCATACTGGCGAGTTGTCCGAAGGGACTGCTAGCGACCTTGGCACGGTTTCGGATGAATTCCGTCAGGTCAGAGAAATTCGATTCCCTCCGCAAACGGCCAATAATCACTGCCTCGTCCGCGCATCGCTGTTGTATGCCAGCCGGGAGGCATCGTAGTATCGCTTCTGGGGTATGTAGGGTATTTAAATCTGCTTCCTAATTGATTTGAATTAGGGAGATGAAACAGTTTTGCATCTTCATTACCAGTCGCACCAACGATTTGGGTTCCCTTCTCGCTATCCGGACCTCGGAAAGCACCCCGTCCATGAGCGTCCGTGCCACGTGAAACGGATGGCCAAACGGTTCCTTAAGGATGTCCCTCGCTCGGCTATACCCAATTTTGTTTGATAGCATTACACATTCTTCAATATCGTCTCGTGCCTTCCCACTTTAGATGCAGGAACTTCTGCCCAGCATCGGCGACCCGACACTCAACGAAATTATCAAATTCTCTAATACATCTCCAATAGATGCTGGTGTTCCCGTCGAATGACGTTAGCTCCACCTTGGACAGGCCTATCAACGGGTCGCGGTAAATTACTTCAATCGGCGGTTGAACCAATTCCAGTGTCAGTCTAATGGGCAGGGTTTGTTTTTACGTTGTGGTGTGCTTAGCTGAACAAAGTTGCCCAGACTCTGATTCCATAAGCTTCATTAAACTAATCTCCTGCTCTAACTCTATAATCTTACGGAGATATACATCAGACATCGTAACATCGGTATCACATAAACTTCGAGCACTAACGGGACTAAATGAATTACAAATCTTAGAATCCGAAAGCCCCATATTCCTCAGTGACTTGTTGGGTTACTTCCTGTCCTTCCTTGTTCGAATCGACATTTTCTTGTTACTAGTTGCACGAATTTGAGTACTGTATCTCCTGAATAGATCAACGACCAACGCGCAGCCGAACTCGGATCCAAAAACGTCAACAAAACGAATGATCCAGCACGTTTCTACAGCACTGCACTAATAAACGATCAACTAGGCAAATAAAATATGTACAAACCTCAAAGTGATCTCAAAACAACTTGAAAGCAAGAGCCAAGTGTTACTGTGAGCGTAATTCAATAAATCTGAACGGAAGAAAATGAGTATGGATAAGAATAGCACGCTCACCGTGACGCTGCACTCGAATGAGTTAAGTGTGAGCGGTCAGGTCGCGCTTAAAGCAAACAGGGTACGAATGAAGCAGTAAAACAAACAAAGTGAGATAGTGGAATCGATAAGTAAATAAACAAGGGAGGTGGAACGTCAAGTGTCGATGTGTGTACGATTCGGATGGTATTAGGTAAATGGAGCGTGAAAGTTACGAACTGTGGAATCGAGGTATGTGACATGTGCAACGTCAATGATGCCATTGATCAGTTCTCCGTCCCACTCACCGGTGCTTATCTCTCAGGCGAAGACCAGTGTTTACGTCACCCACATACACATGCACACACGTGGGCGCTCGCCCGCTGGCACACGCACACAGACACCGCGATCCACTCGTATTGGTTGACCTGTTAGTCATTGTCCTATTGTAGACTGTCATGTGATGCATGATTCATCCAGTAAAGCTACGTGCTCTGAACTATACGTGTTCTGTGCCTTGTCCTCCGAGCTAACTACTGGTTAGCTTGATTTAGACTGTAACATTGGCGACGGGAAATAACTGTTGTTCTAACTTAATCATGTTCTCCACACAAACTGTGGAACCTTTGTGGCTCAATACGGCAAACGAACCATCAATGACTGTTTGGTGCAGATGGAAACGTACCTTTTCTGACTACAGTGAATTACTTTTGGCCCTGAACCTCAGCATACATCTGTCAGAGGATCAGCAAATCAAGTTACTTCGACATCTCGGTTCAGAAGGCCAGAGGCATTTTGATGCCCTATGTATATGTAAGAGAAATTCTGTGGATGACGCATTGACAGCTCTTGGTGGACTTTGGGGCCTTCGAGTGCATGTGCATACCGCCCGTTTTACATTACACAAATTGCACCAACAACCGGAGGAAACGGTTGATGATTTCATTCTACGTATTCAGCAAGCCCTTCCAGATTGCCGTTATCACGAGGTACCACCATCCAAGTTCGAAGAAGTCATGGTAACTCAGTGCTTACTGGCAGGAGTCTTGGAAGATAAAGCTCGTGAACGACTACTATCGACGGATGACGGTGCACTCAGTTGGGAGAAAGCTTGCAGTATTGTCCGTCAACACGAAAATGTAACCAAACAGCTCACTTACTACAAAAAGGAATCACCGGAGATTGTTCAAGTACTCACACCGGGTAAATCTACACAGATATTCAAATCGTCCCATACGTTTACCTGTTATCGATGCGGAACCAAACACAGTACGCCATGAGAATGTCGTCACATGCAGAGTGTTTGTCATAAATGTGGTAAACAAGGGCATATAGCGCGTGTGTGTCGATCGAAAACTTCCGCTTCACTAGGTGTTTCAGATAGGATAAAGAGCGTGGAAAAACAGGAAGAAAACTTATTCCATTTGGTTTCACACACATCACTTCAACGTCCATCACCTGTGCCACCGTATTCCGTCCAACTCTTAATAAGAGGACAGTTCGTAAAATGGAGATCGACACCGATGCATCAGTAACAATTATCAACGATCACGATCTCCCCAAACGACCTCCTTTAAATGCTACCTCCGTAACGTCACAACCTCATATAGGCCAATAAAACCCCGTCCTGGGAACTTGTCACGTTCGTGTACAGCATTACTCAAAGGATGTGTCCCTACCGATTTTCATCGTTCACAACAAAGGGACAAATCTCCTTGGCCGAGACTGGTTGAAACAACTGCCCGAACTAATACAGCATAAGCATAACATTAAAACTTCGGACTTTCTGAAACAACTACTGACCCAGTTTGCGCCTGTTTTCGAAGAAAATGTATTGAGAAAGCTAGCCAACCTTCAAGTTACACTTGATGTACGATCGGAGGCACAAAGTTGATTTTTCAAGACGCAGTTTGCCGTTCTCCATCAAGCCAAAAGCGGAGTAGGAGCTGCGACGTCTCGAAGAGCAAAACGTCATCACGGCCGTGAGACACTTAGACTGGGCAGCATCAATTGTACCAGTCCAGAAACCGGACGGCTGGGTGCGGATTTGTGGAGACTACCAATTGACGAATTACAAAGAGGCCGTAATGGGACATCACCCAATTGCGCGTATTGGGGATCTCTACGTGACACTGGGAAGCGAAATCAAGTTTTCCAAACTTGACCTCAGTCACGCGTACTTCCAAATAGATCTACAGGAAGAATCACGGAAGTTTACTACGATAAATAAGCACTTGGGGTCATTGGAGTACAATCGTTTACCATTCGGTGTGAATTCTGCTCCGGCAATTTTCCAGCGGGTGATCGACAACCCGGTGAAAGATATCCCAAATGCTTGTTTTTACCTAGAAGACATTCTAATCACCGAGCCAGATGAACACACAGAAATACAGGAACAAAAAATAGTTTTATCGCGCATCCATGAGAACGGATTTATATAAAAAACTTGAAGTGCGAGTTCTCTGTAGACAGTGTTCAATATCTAAGATATAAACTGGACAAGCCNACAAGCCTAGGCAACGACCCATCCACAAAAATCCATGCCCAATTTTGAACGCTCCTGCCCCATGGAATGTGGGTGAGTTACAATCATTCCTTGGTATGTTAACACATTAAGGTCATTTCATTCCAAAATTCTCTACGGTTCTGGCCTCACTGCATAAATTATTACATAAAGATAACAAGTAGCAATGGACACAGGAGCAGCAAGTGGCGTTTAAAGCCGTTAAGAAAGCTGTAGAGGAATCTGATTCGTTGATTCACGTTGACCTCCAAAAGCCTCTTATTGTCCGCTGTGATTCATCCTCCTGGGGAGTTGGCGCTGTTTTACTACATGGAATGCACGACTCCAGCGAACGACCTATCGCTTTTGACTCCAGAAGTTTATTACCTGCGGAAAAAATGACGCTCAGCTAGATCGGGAAGCTTTGGCGGTTATCTTCAGCGTAGAAAAATTTCATCAATACCTATGGGGCAGATGTTTTGAGTTACAGACTGACCACAAGCCACTACTCAGTTTGATAGGGGAATTTAAAGGCAATAACCAAATGCTATGACCCCGAATGCAGAGGTGCTATCTCTTTACAACTACAAATTATCATACATTCCCGGAACACAAAATAAAGTGGCAGATGCCATGAGTAGCTTGCCTCTCCCGGATGCACCAGAATACGTATCAAAACCAATGGAGTTAGTGAATCTGGTGCAACACGCAAACAAGGGGCTTGTCACCTCTTCAGATATTCGTCGAAAGACCAAACAGGATATCACATTGACTAGAATTTAACGTTTTCTAAGTTCACGGATGGCTGCGAACCACTGAAGGCCAAATTGCGGGTTTCACTTAACGAAAGGATGAATTAAGTCTTTAAGATGGATATATATTATGGGGCTCACGCACCGTTTTTCCACCTAGCTTACTCGCAGAGTTATACACAGCTCATCTAGGCATTTGCAGGATGAGAGCACTAGCTAGAGATTATGTTTGGTGGCCTAAGGAGGATGAAGATATTGACCGACTAGTCCGGACAGTTGAGGTATGTCAACGGTTTCAAAGGAATTCATCACCAGTTCCCCCGAGTCCTTAAAGTTGGCCCGAAAATCCGAGGCAGCGGATTCATGTAGATTATTTTGGTCCACTCGACAACTGCAGGTTCTTACTGATGATTGATGCACATTCAAAGTGGATCAAAATTTATTCTGTTCCACGCCAGTTCGGCGACTACAGTAAGTTGCCTGTGAACGTCATTCAGCACATTCGGTATTCCACAGACTCTGGTGACCGATAACGGTACTCCGGTTACCAGCGAAGAGTTTAAACGATCCGTCCAGAGAAATCGCATACGTCATGTCAGAACTACCCCTTACCATTCAGTATCCAGTGGGCTGGCGGAACAAGTCGTTCAAAGCGTCAAACAAGGTTTACTGAACCAACAATCTGGGACAATAAGGACCCAATTGGCGAGGTTCTTATTGTCACATCGTACAACCCCAACAGAAAGCTCGGGAAAAATTCCGACGGAACAATTGATTTGGCGTAAACTTCGAACGAGACTGAGTTTCGTTTTCCGAAAACCAAGAGCTGATATCATAAAAGAACAAGGAAAAATGAAAGATAGATATGAAGGTTCAGCCAAACACAGGAAATTGGAAGAAGACGACCTAATATACGCGAACTTGCCGCAAGAGCCATCTTGGGAGCCAGGTGTAGTGGGGTACATTAACGGCCAGCAAAGTGGAATCAAGCTTTCGGACGGAAGAATAGTGAAGTGCCATAACGACCAAGTTCGTACTAGACATGTGCCCGAGGATAAACCAAACGAAACGACCCCTGTCATTGAGAATAATTCCACATCCTACCATGAGGACTGAGCACCTGAACAGACTCTCCGCCGATCAAGCAGAGAATCCAAGCCAGTAGACAGATACCAGGCAGGATAAGGTCTAGTCACACACTAGGGAAAAGGAATGTGACATGTGCAACGTCAATGATGCCATTGATCAGTTCTCCGTCCCACTCACCGGTGCTTATCTCTCAGGCGAAGACCAGTGTTTACGTCACCCACATACACATGCACACACGTGGGCGCTCGCCCGCTGGCACACGCACACAGACACCGCGATCCACTCGTATTGGTTGACCTGTTAGTCATTGTCCTATTGTAGACTGTCATGTGATGCATGATTCATCCAGTAAAGCTACGTGCTCTGAACTATACGTGTTCTGTGCCTTGTCCTCCGAGCTAACTACTGGTTAGCATGATTTAGACTGTTATATAGAGTAACATAGGGTACGAATGAAGCAGTAAAACAAAAGAAGTCAGAAAGTGAGATGGATGTGTACACATATAAGGGAGGTGGAACGTCAAATGTCTATGTATGTATGATTCAGACGGTATCAGGTGAATGAAGCGTGAAAGTTACGAACTGTGTAGTCGAGGTGGGATGGCTACGCTTAACAGGAAAGATTTTTAAGGATTGATCAATACACACACCACCGAAGGAATTTTGGACCCTTGTTTTCCCTTGGCCACTACCAGTCTTGTGCAACCTAAATTGCTCCTAGTATATAAGGTTTTCCTTGAATACTAGTGAAGTATTTATGAATATTTCACACTTTTATCACTATACGTTTTTGGTGCTTACAATTCCAAGTGTCCAATTCCTAAACGGTTCACAGAGGTTTTATTTGAGTCGCTTTAGCTTTTAGTGTTTGTTCCCCAATTGCTTTTACCTAACTTACCGTCTACCCTTTTCTCCCGGTCATGTTTTGGTGAACATTGCATTTTTTTCATGATTTCCTCATAAAGCGAAAATCATTGTGAAGGCATTCGTTGCAATCTTTATGTGTCAGTGGGCATTCAGTGCAACAGGTGGAAAAAGCGATACCATCAAAACTGCTCACTTTAAGCAAAGAAGGAGCATGTTAAACACATTGAGAGCAATAATTCGAAGTCGGTATGTGTGTAGCGATCAAAACGCCGTTGTTCTGGTCCGAGCGAAACGAAAAAGACCTCGCCTGTATGCCTTCAATCAAATGACCCTTCGCTCGTTCTGAATAGCGATAAAAAAATCTCAGAGAAACGCGTAGCCCAAATTATCGAGAATCAAGTCGATCCAAAAATAACCTACGGTACTATTTTGGCAATAATCAAACAACTTATAACCCATTCATACCTCCGACAGTGAGCCTGGTTCACTATCCAGCCAAAATGTTACAAATATTCACAGAAAATACCTGCGGTAATAAAAAAGGAATAAGAAAATGAGTGATTTGAATTACCTTTCAGATAATTCTGGACCAATAGGAAAATTCTGCACACTTCAGCAGATCAAGCAAAATAATCTTGAGCGTTTCAGCCAAAAGCGGTTCAATATAACCGAAAGCAACGGTTAGTCCAACAAAGAGTGTCCAATCGAAACTTTGGTCGCAATAAAACAAGAAAATGCACTGAATCCCATTTACATATAAGAGCAAAGCACTTGAAGTGTGTGTCCAATAGATATGCTTCACCTTAAAAAGAGGTGAAGTAGAAGGTTCAGAATGGAAAATTCACCAACATGAAAACCATTGTCGGAAAGAATGCACGATAGAATGACGAAGAAAGATAAGGAAATGCAAGGTAATTGAGAGGACTTTTTAGTTCTTCCAACTGTTACACCGGCCACCAAAATTCCTCCGAGCGAACAATGTCACCTCTGATAGTCTCTTGTTCTGGCTCCCCCTTCTTGCTTGCGCACCAGAAACAATGGAGTTCACGAGACCTACAGCAGTACTCCTGCTACCTCCCTACCCTTGGGATGTACAGGACTTACAGCAGTACGCCTGCACACCCCCTAGCCTATCACCTGGGTGCTAGTCGGCTCCTTCTAATAGACACAGACAACGTACATCTCATCTTATCTTGCCGCCACGCGTATGCACCACAGCCGTTCGTAAGAGTCCATCTCTGTCTGTCACCACAGCATCGATGATGCCCATGGGCCATTTAACACGTACTGTAGTTTCAGATGCTACCAATACGATGTCACCTGATTTGAAATTGCGATGCTTCGAAAGCCATTTTTGTTGCAACTGCAGGTTTGGTATATACTCCCTCATTCATCGACGCCAGAAGTTATTAGCAAAGTGATTGACTTGTCTCCACCGTCTTGTATAACTCTCCATCATTGTGAGACCTTCTAGGTTTTGATCGTTCTCCGTCAACAACAATAAACTCCTCGGAGACGCTGTTCTTCATCAACGTATTCTACCGGAAGATCTGTCAAAAGGGGTCATTTATTCATTCTTTTAGAGATTTCTCTAACCGGCTTATAAACGGGAAATTCTTTTATAACAACAGCTTGCTTCACACATACTCATTCTGCTTCATTTAGAGACATTACCTGAAAAATACTGCCGAAAAGTGTACCTCGAGTAATCCACTCATTGCAGTTATTTTTGAATGGTTTCTTTGTTGATTTAGCCCCAAAGGAAGTAGTGCACTGGCCTCAATAAGCGTCGTATCCGATCTATTATCTAGCAGGGCATACTCGATAAGCTCTTTTAATCCAGCTCTTATTTTGACCGGTAATAATCCTAGGCTCACATTGTTGGTCCGAAGTCTAGTTGCTCCGCAGTGATCCTCCCCAACTGGTTCATGCTGTGTTCTTAGGACTCTCTTGACGATGTGAAGTAACTTGTGATGTCTACCTCCGCAACCACTGACGTCACAAGTGGTCTTATTACTGCAGTCATTCGCTCGATGGCTTCCCAATAAACATATAAAACACAAACCATATCTTCGTGCCTTGTCCCATCTTTCTTGGATATTTAACTCTGAAAAACTCGGACAAGATGAAACCAGATGGTTTTCAGTACAAATCACACATCGTGCCTAGATCGTCAATATTCTTGACCGAATTTTTACTATAGTTTAATGGAGGTTGACGCCTACTCGAAGGTTGTATAGACTGGACGGGTCTATTACTTCTTCTGCTTCGGTTAGCAAGTTGCCTAAAGCGACTTCTTGCTACTTTAGCCATTGCATATATGGACTCTGTCAGTTTGCTAATATTTGGCTCCCTGGCATTTTAAGCAATCCAATCCACGGTCTCCGCCCACTTATGTTGCAGGGAATACGGCAACTCTTTAACTATTTGCTCCAACGTGTTAAGCGAGTTAAGATCAACCGTGTAACCCATTTGTTCCAGGGCGATCATACAGCTTTCCATTCGAACAGCTAGACATGACAATACATCAGCGTCCACGCCATTCATGTTGAGACCCTCCAGTAATCCATCTAAAAGTGAGCGCGCTACTTCATGTGAGCGCCCAAATAGATCTTTGAGAATCGTGCATGCCCTATCGTACCCAACCGTGGGTGACAACATGATGTACTCTTCAATTGCGCTCCTAGCCTTCCCCTTACAGTAATGAAGCAAATAAAACAAGCGTTGCCTATCATCGTTGGTTTTGGAGGCAACGTATATTTGAAATTGCCGAGTGATTCTCCAGTATATTGTGAGCCTCCCATCAAAAGATAGAAGCTCTACTTTGGGTAGGTCTAGATTTGTAGTAATTTGGCTTGACGTGGACGTCGTCGTCCTATGTTCTCTCTCTAGCTCACTGAACACTGCTGTCTTGGGAACAAAAGGATCACCTGCCTCTCTAGCGTCCCATACTGGATGGTTTTCAACAAATTGCATCACTCGATCGTTTCAACAGATCGAGCAAAATAATCTTGAGCGTTTCAGCCAAAAGCGGTTCAATATAACCGAAAGCAACGGTTAGTCCAACAAAGAGTGTCCAATCGAAACTTTGGTCGCAATAAAACAAGAAAATGCACTGAATCCCATTTACATATAAGAGCAAAGCACTTGAAGTGTGTGTCCAATAGATATGCTTCACCT